>ML280684.1:702-119135 GCA_005239495.1 Nicotiana undulata
TACATGTTGTAACATTTCAAACTCGTCGACTTTCGACGAATCTTATTTTCTTCAATTGGTTTAGCTTCTAAGCTTTCCAATCCTGTTGGTACTCGTTATTCAAGATCTTAAATATTTGTAACCTCCAAGGTAACATTATTAACTTACTATATATTCCATCAAATATAATCTTATTTTTGAGCTTACATCAATTGACTTCTGATGTACTCTCACGTACGAAAACATGGGGTGTAAAAAATGCTTTTGATTTTTCGTGTCTTTTTGAAATAAACACGATTTATAAAAGAGGGCCCTTTTATAAATGACACTTAATGAAGAATACGTATCAACATCATAATGGTGTAAATATATAAAAGAGAGATAGGAATTAACATGCTTCTTTGAGTAATGCTTCAAAGAAAGTTTTTGTATCGTTTGAACTTTCATAATACTTTACATGTGTTCAAGTATCGTCTATAACTCTTTCGTAACTGTTTTCTTTTACAACAGATTGGAATAAATACAAGGGTACAAATTTCAACCCGTAACTAAATTTTGCCTTTAACCTAAAAATTCGTTTGCATTTACAAGTATGTTTTTTGTAGGTTTCTGAATTAGGCTTTGTATTTTTGGCTTCGGCTCTTTGATTTTGCTCGTAACTTTTGATTTGTTGGGTAAAATAGATCTTTAGTCTTGAGATCTGACTCTTTTCTAGTCTTCTTTCTTGAGCTCTGACTTCTTTGACAGTCTTCTTTGCCTTGCATATTATATAGCCCCCCCCCCCCCCCCCCCCAAGTGTTTGAGCTTTGAAATATGAAATCTCGAGCACTTGACTATTCCTTCCTTGCGGTTCTTTTCATGAAAAGGAAAAACATACGGGACTCGAAGATATATAGTTTAGATGATGACTGCTTAACCCTTTGAAATTTCCATCAGAAAGGTTGTAACCGTAGACGGGGAATTAAGTTACTTCTTCGTGTCTATTCAGGTCTAATATCATCATTTGGCCTGGGTTAGCTTTTTTCCTATCATCTAAAATTGTTAGTATAATTTTAACTGTACTAAATAAAATCTTATGTAATGATACCTGACTGTGGGTACTCCTTTTTGCTTAGAAATAATACTTTTTCAAATGAACAACATTCCAGCTTGTTGTTAAGATCCTGCCGTCCATGGTTTCCAACTCATAAACACCTTTTCCAGCAATACCACACACTTTATAGGGTCCTTCCCAATTTGGATTTAACTTTCCTGCTCCAGCCTCCTTTGTTTAATGAAATACTTTTTTAAGGACAAAGTCCTAAATTTTAAAATATCTGAGGTGAGCTTTTATGTTGTAATACCGCTTTATAATTTGCTTCTGAACTGCCATGCGAATTAATGCAGCTTCTCTCCTTTGTTCAAGTAAATCCATATTTGTTCTCATCTCGTCGTTGTTTGTCTCTTCTGTTGGTAATGAAATCTCATACTTGGTTCACCAATTTCCCCTAGTATTAAGGCCTCTAAGCCGTAGACAACTGTGAATGGGGTTTCTCCCGTGGCTATTTTTGTTGTAGTTCTATAAGAACATAATACTCCTGGTAGTTCTTCAGGCCAATTTCCTTTTGATTTTTCCAATCGTTTCTTCAAATTATTGACTACAATCTTATTCGTTGACTCAGCTTGTCCATTAGCCACGGGGTGATACGGTGAAGAGGTGATACGTTTGATTTGCCAGCTTTGGAAGAATTCCGTGATTTGCGAGCCTATGAACTGTGCGCCATTATAACATAAAATTTCCTTTGGGACACCAAAGCAGCATATGATGTTTTGCCAAATGAAGCTTTTCACTTCTTTTTCTCATACCGGTTTAAAAGCACCTGACTCTACCCATTTTGAAAAATAATATGTTAATACAAGTAAGAACCGTACCTTTCCTTTGGCTTGGGTTAGAGGTCCTACTATATGCATTCCCTACTTCATAAATGTCCAAGGTGATATAACTGGATGTAATAATTCTGCGGAATGATGCATGTTGTTAGCATAGAGCTGACATTTATCGCATTTAGCTACGAACTTTTCAGCGTCTTCTTCCATCTTAGGCCAATAATACCCTACTCTAATTAGAGTTTTGACTAGAGATCTTCCACCTGCGTGGTTTCCGCAACGTCCTTCGTGTACTTCTTTCATCATGTACTCAGTTTGATTAGGTTCGAGGAACCTTTGTAGAGGACCACCAAACATTTTGCGATATAAAGTGTCACGAACTAGGCAATACCGTGCAGCTTTTAGTCGAAGTGCTTGAGCTTCTTTCTTATCTTCAGGCACACTACCATTCTACAAAAAACTTATAATTTCGTTTCTCCAATCCCAAGTTAGATTATTAAATGTTAACTCATTCTGGTCCCGGTCGATTGCTAAATGAAATAAATGTATCACAGTAGCATTTTCTTTATTCATTACATTTCTAACTGATACGAGGTTAGCTAACGCATCTACTTCTGCGTTTTCCTCTCTTGGTATTTGCACGATCTTCCATGATTGGAATTGCCTCACTAGGTCCCGTGCCTTTTCCAAATATTGATGCATTCGAGTTTCCCTGGCGATGTAAGTCCCCTGCATCTGATTCACCATTAGTTGAGAGTCACTCTTGATCATGATTTGCTCTATTGAGAGTTCTCGTGCTAATTCAAGTCCTACTATGACAGTTTCATACTCCGCTTCATTATTAGTGATATGATAACATTTAATAGCTTGCCTTATCTTTTCACTCGAAGGTGGTATCAAGACAATTCCTAAACCGACTCCTTTAACATTAGAAGAACCATCAGTAAATAAAGTTCATGTTCCTGGATTAACTCCAGTAAAAATCTGTAATTCCTTTTCTACTTCAGGAATTATATTAGCATTAAAATCTGCGACAAAATCGGCTTAGACCTGAGACTTTTATTGTTGTCCTAGGTTGATAAACGATGTCATATTCGCTTAGTTATATTTTCATTTAGCCAATCTGCCTGACAGTTCCTGTTTATGCAGGATATTTCTTAAAGGATATGAAGTTACAACAGAAATTGGATGACATTGAAAATATGGTCTCAATTTCCTAGCCGCCATGACTAGATCCAAAGCTAATTTTTCTAGATGGGGGTATCGAGTTTCAGCATCCAATATGGATTTACTTACATAGTAAATAGGAGATTGCTTACCTTTGTCTTCCCTTACTAGGACCTCACTTACAACCACTTCTGCCACAACAAGATAAATATACAACCTTTCCCCTTCCTTTGGTTTGGATAATAGTGGGGGATTTGATAGGTAGGCCTTCAAATTTTTGAGAGCTTGCTGGCATTCTTCAGTCCATTCGAACTGATTCTGCTTCTTTAGCACTGAGAAGAATTTAAAACTCTTCTCTGAAGATCTCAACATGAATCTTGCTAAAGCCGTAATCCTACCTGTCAGCCTTTGAACCTCTTTTTTACTCGTGAGTATATATGGTATTTCTTCAATAGCTTTAATTTGTGTAGTATTTACTTAAATACCTCTATTTGATACAAGAAAACCCAAAACTTTACCTGATTCTACTCCAAAGGCGCACTTCTCTGGATTTAGTTTCATATTATACCTGCGGAGGATCTCGAATGTAGCTGAAAGATGTTGGAGGTGGTCTTCAACTTGTGTTGACTTTACCAGCATATCATCAATGTATACCTCCATTGTCTTCCCTAGATGTTCCTGGAACATCTTGGTCACCAGCCTTTGATACGTGGCTCCAGCATTTTCAAGCCAAAAGGCATAACTTTGTAAAAGTAAGTCCCCCTCGCGTATTGAAACGATTTTTAAGAGTTTCTGTACCTCTTCATTGATCACTTGATTCTTGAATGATCTCTGCTTCCTTTTCTTTTGTCTGACAGGTACGAATGATGGGTCATAATTCAATTTATGAGTCATCACCTCTGGGGGTATACCTATCATATCTGAATAGGACCAGGCAAAACAATCTACGTTAGAATTTAAGTATTCAATTAACTTACCTCTTCTGGTCGGGTTTAGCCTTGCTCCTATGTGGAATTCTATGAAAGAGTCTCGGGAGCCAGGATGTTTTTTGTTCCAGCTTATGCTCGAACGGTGGTACTACTTCGAGCTCTTCAGTAGTCATTTTTATATTTTCATTCTCCTCTAGTTCTTGAATAACATCGGGCCCGAAGTCCACGTCTGTATTTTTTTATACAACCTCCGTAATGACCCAAAAAGTCATCCCTATAATTTTATTGAAATCTGTGTCCCGAGGCCGTTTAAGACTCCTTTTCATCTCAACATGTTGTGTGGCGCAGCCCAGGCAAATAGCCGGGAAGCCTTATGTGAAAACGACTATGAAATAATGAAAATCTAATAAAAATGTTTGCTGATAAATATAAGGCAGTGAAAATAAAATATGATGGAAACTTGTGTGATTGAGGTTCGTGTCATCGTTACAAATCCAGAATGAACTCAATATGTTTAGATTGAATATCTGTAAAATCTAGGGGAGAAACAGGTTTGATGTTGATGAGAATTTAACTGAAGGTGGAAAAATGTTGAGTTGAGAAGTTTTTACGTGATTTGAAGTGTAATTCAATATTATGATGATGATCCAGTGTTTTGAATACTTGAATAAGTCTGTAATGTGTTCCCGAGGTTGTGTAAACATATGTTTGAAGTTACAAGGGCTCAGGACAGTTTTGGGTAGGTTCCGGGGTACCTTAGAGTTGAAAAAACACTGAATAAATATGTAGTAATTGGTCTCTGAACCTGGGAGGCGCGGCCGCGGTCGTCTTGTCGCGGACCGCGGTGATCCCTTCACGGTCGCGGTCGCGGTCGGTGTATCGCAGACCGCGGTGGCCCAACTTCAGAGAGGTGCGTCCGCGCCGTGGTCGCGGTCGCTTTATCGCGGACCGCGGTGGCTAATCTTCAGAGGACCTGTTACAAAACTTCGTGGCCGCGATCGATTCTCCGCGGACCGCGGTGGGGGCCTGGGAGGGGTACCTATATAAATAACGTATTTTCAGCTATTTTTCACTTTTAAAAAACCCTAATACACTAGAAGCGATTTTCAAAAGACCCTTTCTTCTCCAAAACTATTGTAAGTGATTTCTAACTACTTTTTTTCATTCTTTAACATCCTATTACAATATTTCATCTTAGAATCAAAGATTTTTCATGGGAAAATTGGGAATTTGGGAAATAAAACCTTAGAACATGAAATTTGGGAGTTTAGACCTCTATTGGGGTCGGATTCCAATCATACACCCGGGCTCGGGGGTGAATGGGTAATCAGGTTTTGGTCTGAACTTCGAATAATGGACCAAGCGGGCCCGGCATCAAATTTAGAATTTTTAAGAAAACCTATTTTCCATGCATTAGACTCCATCTAATTAGCATTCATTAACGTAATTAAGTAACTTGTGATTAGATACGAGCGTATTGGTGTTGGAATCAAGGGGTAAGGCTGTGATTGAAGGTTGAACTAATTTTTCTGGCATTCGAGGTAAGTGTTTGGCCTAACCTTAGCTTGAGGGAGTAGGTTTCCCCCTTGTTTGTCATGTGGATAGCATGGGTGTGATGTATAGGTGTGGTGACGAGTACCTATGCATTACCCAAGTCTTGAAAAGCATGATCCTTTTCCCCGTTGCCCCACTAAATTGCTTATTGTCTTAACTACTCTATGCTTACTCTGTTTTATTGATTATTTGACTTGTTAAGTTGTGGTTGGTCATCTTTATAATTGTGGGAAAGAGTATTGGTTATTGAATTGGCTTCTTTGTGATATACATCTGGTTGAGGTACTTGGTAATTGATTTTGGTTGTGGAACACACGTTTATACTGTGATTTTGTTGTTGGTTTTCCTGACTTCGTGGCATTGGTAAAGTCGTGAGATAAACGCAGTTTATCATTTATATTATTGAAAGCGAAAGTGTTGTGATAGTCTTGGCCTGACTTGTGAAATTATGAAATTTCTATGACATGATATGTCTGGTGGGAGCGAGTTGCACGCCGCAACAAGGAGAGATAATGGAGGACAGGTGAGATCGGGTTGCACGCCGCAACAGGAGAAATAAGGGAGATATGTTGGGGAGGAGTAATAAGGGAGGACAGGTGGGAGCGGGCTGCACGCCGCAACAAGGAGGAATAAGGGAGAATGTTCATATATTTACAATTATATTAAATGATAATGTTGTTAATGTTTAAGGAGGAATAAGGGAGAATGATTATAGTACTATGATAGTGTTGTTGTTATTTCTGTTTAACGAAAAGAGAAAGTGAACGTTCGAAAAGGCTGATACAACTATTTTATTATTCTTTAAAATTTTAAACATTATTTTAATTAAAGTGAAAGAACAGAAGTGTGGAACAGTTATAGACAATTGGTTATAGCTGAGCTTTATATTTCATCACAGTTTTCGTTTATTATTAATTGTTGTCATAGACTTTACATGTTGTTGAAGCCCGACCTAGCCTCGTCATTAATTCGCCGGGGTTAGGCTCGACACTTACTCAGTACATGGGGTCGGTTGTACTGATGCTACACTCTGTGCTCTTTTTGCACAGATCCCCACGCGTTCCAGCAGTAGTTGATTTACATTGCCCACCTGAGTTCGTTGGAGACACGAGGTACATCTGCCGGCGTTCGCAGATCTCCGAGAGTCTTCCCCTTTATGACTTACTGTTTACTTTTGTTTAGACAGTTCACCACTTTCTTCTTGGACATTCTGTGTAATATTTGTAGTAGTTTGTGGATTAGTGACACCAGACCCTGGGGATAGTCATAGGGTTATTTCCTTTTAAATTCTCAACTCTTTTTACATTATGATTTATATTCAGTTGGTTTGAAATTAGTGGAAATAATTATTGAGGTTATGGGAAGTGATGATAAATCAAAGAGTCGTTGGAGGTTTATGAATGTTTGGTAGTGTTAAGATGTTGATTTACATAAATTTCTTTATATTTCATTAGTGTAATTGTAACATATAGTAGATGGAATCTAATATTGGCTTGCCTAGCAAGTGTGGTTTTAGGCGCCATCACGACTCTTAGTGGTTGGGATTTTGGGTCGTGACAAGTTAGTATCAGAGCTCTAGGTTTATTTAGCTCTCACAATCCACAAACAAGCTTGGTAGAGTCTGAAGGATGGGTACGGAGACGTCTGTACTTATCTCTCATAAGCTATTGAGTTAGGAAACAATTCCATTTTTATTTCTACTCTACCGGACTTCCAGCAGCTCCTACTAAGGGCAGAGGCTGGGCTAGGGGATGAACTTCGCCCGTTGCCCAGGCTTCAACCACAGCTGAGGGACCTCAGATTGAGATTGGCGAGGGGGTTCCATCTCGGACTCTTCCAGCCGGACCAGCTCAGGTTCCCGAGGGGTTTATTGCTACCCCAGTCCTTCAGGATGCTTTGGTCCGTTTAGTGGGCATGATGGAGAGTGTGGCCTAGACGGGTACTTTTCCTGCAGCAGCAGCCGTATCTCAGGCTGGAGGAGGAGTCCCGACACCTACTACTCATCCCCTAGTTTAGACTACTACGCAGGTTCAGACTCTAGTGGCTAATACCGTTGGGGTAATTCAGCCAGTCGCAGTAGTGCCGCCAGCCAATGGGGCAGCCATGTCATCAGATGTGTTGTTGAGACTTGACAGGTTCATCAAACTATTTCCTGTCCATTTCAGTGGTGCTACTTCGGAGGATCCATAGAAAAATTTGGATAGGTGTCATGAGGTGTTGAGCAACATGGATATTTTGGAGACCAATGGGGTCGATTTTGTAGCTTTTCAGATGACTAGCTCCGCCAAGCAATGCTGGAAAGCTTACTTGTTGACTAAGCCAGTTGGATCACCTTCTTTGACTTGGGATAAATTTTCTCATCTCTTCTTGGAGAAGTTCTTGCCGGTCACTACTCGAGAGGATAAGCGTCGTCAGTTTGAGCAACTACAGCAGGGTAATATGACTGTGACTCAGTACGAGACTCGTTTTGTTGACTTGGATAGACATGCTACTCTTATTTTGCCCACAGAGAGGGAGAGGGTTAGGCGGTTTATTGAGGGCCTTGCTCAGCCCATCAGGTTGTAGATGGCTAAGGAAACAGGGTCTGAGACTTCTCTTCAGGATGCACCTAGCATAGCTAGGAGAGTCGAGTCAGTTCTTGGGATAGGAGGTCAAGGGTCAGACAAGAGACCTCGTCACTCTGGTGTTTTCAGTGGTGCCTCATCTAGAGGTGGGACTTCTTTTAGTAGAGGTCATCCATCCAGACCATTCCACTCAGCACTACAGGTTTCACAATGGAAATTCTGGGGGTCGTGGTTCTTATGTACCTTCTTCTGCTCAGTCAACCTATAGTGCTCCTTCAGCTCTTATTAGAGAACCTCCTTTGCAGAGTTACTATCGTGGGCAGCCGGTTCATCAGGGTCAGTCCTCGTATCAGGGTGGATGTTTTGAGTGTGGTGAATATGGGCATGTTCGTAGAGTTTTCCCAAGGATTTTGGGTAGTCAACAGCAGTACCAGGGTTCTCGTGCCATAGTTCCAGCACTAGTTGCAACACTACCTGCCCCGCCAGCTAGGGGTAGGGGTCAGGCAGTTAGAGGTAGAAGCAAGAATGTTAGAGGTGGAGGTCCTCCCCGAGGTGTTGTTCAAGACGATGGGGCTCAGCCCCGTCTTTATGCTTTTCTAGCTAGGCCAGAGGCTGAATCTTTAGACGCTGTTATTACAGGTACCATCTCAGTTTGTGATAGAGCTGCTTCTATTTTGTTTGATCCGGGGTCTACCTATTCGTACGTTTCATCCTATTTTGCCTCATATTTGAATGTGTCTCGTGATCCCTCGAGTGTTCCTATTTATGTGTCTACATCGGTAGGGGATGCTATTGTGTTAGATCGAGTATATCGTTTGTGTGTGGTAGTCATTAAATGTCTTGAAACTAGTGTTGATCTTATACTTCTAGACATGGTTGATTTTGATATCATTTTGGGTATGGATTGGTTGTCACCCTACTATGCCATTTTAGACTGTCATGCCAAAACCGTTACTTTAGCATTACTGGGATTGCCTAGATTAGAATTGAAAGGAATTCCTAGTCGTTCCCCCAGCCGAGTGATTCCATATGCTAAGGCTCGTCGTATGATGGAGAAAGGGTATTTAGCTTATTTGGCGCATATTCGTGATTCTGGCGCTGAGGTTCCTTCTATTGAGTCAGTGTCGATCGTGCGTGAATTTCCTGAGGTATTCCCTTCAGATCTGTCGGGTATGCCGCCAGATAGAGATATTGATTTCAGTATTGATGTGTCTCGGGCACTCATCCCATTTCTATTCCTCCATACCGAATGGCCTCGCCAGAATTGAAAGAGTTAAAAGAACAGTTGCAAGATTTGCTAGATACGGGTTTCATAAGACCCAGTGTTTCACCTTGGGGTGCACCAGTTTTGTTTGTAAAGAAAAAGGATGGGTCAATGAGAATGTGTATAAGTACAAGCAGTTAAATAAAGTCACTATCAAGAATAAATATCCATTACCTAGGATTGACGACCTATTTGACCAGCTTCAGGGTGCTAGGGTGTTCTCAAAAATTGATTTGAGGTCAGGCTACCATCCGCTAAAGATTAGGGATTCCGATATCCCTAAGACAACTTTTCGTACGAGGTATGGGCACTATGATTTTTGGTTATGTCCTTCGGGCTGACTAATGCTCCAGCAGCCTTTATGGATTTAATGAATCGGGTTTTCAAATCGCATCTGGATTCCATTGTAATAGTGTTCATTGATGATATTCGTATATATTCCCGGAGTCGGGAAGAGCATGAGCGGCATCTCCGGATAGCACTCCAGACTTTGAGGGATAATCAATTATATGCTAAGTTTTCTAAATGTGAGTTTTGGTTAGATTCTGTAGCCTTTTTGGGTCACATCGTATCAACAGAAGGTATTCAAGTTGATCCTAAGAAAGTGGAGGCAGCTGAGAACTGGCCCAAACCCACAACAACCATAGAGATTAGAAGTTTCTTGGGTTTGGCCGGTTATTATCGTTGTTTTGTTGAGGGGTTTTCATCCATAGCAGCCCCAATGGTTAAGTTGACTCAGAAGAATGCTCCATTTAAATGGTCAGATGAGTGTGAGGCGAGCTTTCAGAAGCTCAAGGCAACCTTGACTTCAGCACCAGTGTTGGTATTACCATTAGATTCGGGTTCTTTCACAGTGTATTGTGATGCTTCTAGAGTGGATCTTGGAGCAGTGTTGATGCAGAACGACATGGTGATTGCGTATGCGTCTCGTCAGTTGAAAGTCCATGAAATGAATTACCCTGTCCATGACTTAGAGTTGGCAGCTATTGTGCATGCTTTGAAAATTTGGAGGCATTATCTTTATGGTGTGCCCTGTGAGATTTTTACCGACCATCGTAGCCTCCAGTACTTATTCAAATAGAAAGATCTAAATTTGAGGTAGCGGAGGTGGTTAGAGTTATTAAAATACTATGATGTCACGATATTGTATCATCCGGGAAAGGCCAATGTTGTGGCCGATGCATTGATTAGGAGGGCAGTAAGTATGGACAGCCTTACGTATATTCCGGTCGGCGAGAGACCGTTGGCTTTAGATATTCAGACTTTTGCAAATCAGTTCGTGAGGTTAGATATTTCTCCCAGCAGCGTCCTAGCTTGTAATGTCGCTCGGTCTTCACTAGTCGATCGTATCCGGGAGCGACATGATAATGATCCACGTTTAGCAGTCCTTAGAGACAAGGTTCGGCACAGTGATGCCAAGCAGGTTACGATTGAGGATGATGGTATTTTGAGGATGCAAGGTAAGATTTGTGTGCCTAATGTTGACGGTATTCGTGAGTTGATCCTTGAGGAGGCTCACAGCTCTAAGTATTCTATTCATCCAGGTGCAGCGAAAATGTACCAAGACATGAAACAACATTATTGGTGGAGAAGAATGAAAAAGGACATTGTGACTTATGTATCCCGTTGTTTGAATTGTCAGCAAGTGAAATATGAACATCAAAGACCTAGTGGTCTACTTCAGCAGATGAAGATTCCTAAGTGGAAGTGGGAGCGCATTGTTATGGACTTCGTTGTTGGACTCCCACGGACTCAGAGGAAGTTCGATTCGGGTTGGGTTATTGTTGATAGACTGACTAAGTCAGCACACTTCGTTCCAGTGGCCAGTACTTACACTTCAGAAGGGTTAGCCGAATTGTATATTCGAGAGATAGTCCGGTTGCACGGTGTGCCGGTGTCCATCATATCAGATTGAGGTCCTCAGTTCACCTCGCATTTCTGGAGAGCATTTCATAATAAGTTGGGTACCAAGATTGAACTCCACACATCATTTCATCCTCAGACTGACGGGCAGTCTGAGCGTACTATTCAGATATTGGAGGACATGCTCCGCGCTTGCGTTATTTATTTTGGAGGTGCATGGGATCGATTCTTGCCATTAGCAAAATTTGCTTATAATAATAGTTATCAGTCGAGCATTCAAATGGCTCCCTATGAAGCGTTATATGGTAGGCGGTGCAGATCGCCAGTTGGATGGTTTGAGCCAGGAGAGGCTAGATTATTGGGTAGAGAGTTAGTTCAGGAGGCCTTAGATAAGGTCAAGATTATTCGAGAGAGGCTTCGTGCAGCCCAGTCTAGGCAAAAGAGTTATGCCGATCATAAAGTTCTTGATGTAGCATTTATGATGGGAGATAGGGTATTTCTCTGTGTGTCGCCCATAAAGGGTTTTATGAGATTTGGAAAGAAGGGAAATTGAGCCCTAGGTACATTGGACCGTTTGAGGTTCTCGAGAAAGTGGGGGGGGGAGGGGGTAGCTTATAGGCTTGCATTACCTCCAGGGTTATCCTCAGTTCATCTGGTAATTCATGTGTCAATGCTCCGGAAATATCATGGTGACCTGTCCCACGTGTTAGATTTCAACTCTGTCCAATTGGACAAAGACTTGTCTTATGATGAGGAGCCGATAGCTATTTTGGACCGACAGGTTCGGAAATTGAGATAAAAAAGTTTTCCTTCAATTCATGTTCAATGGAGGGGTCAGCCTGTTGAGGCAGCGACTTGGGAATCCGAGTCGGATATGCGGGATCGATATCCCCATCTTTTCCCCGATCCAGGTGTATCTCTATGTCCGTTCGAGGACGAACGTTTGTTTTAGAGGTGGAGATTGTGATGACACGAAAAGTCATCCCGTATAATTTTATTGAAATCTGTGTCCCGAGGCCGTGTAAGCCTCCTTTTCATCTCAACATATTATGTGGCGCAGCCCGGGCGCGTAGCCGGGAAGCCTTATGTGAAAAAGACTATGAAATAATGAAATTCTAATAAAAATGTTTGCTTAAAAATATAAGGTTGTGAAAATAAAATATGATGGAAACTTGTGTGATTGAGGTTTGTGTCATGATATGTCTGGTGGGAGCGGGTTGCACGCCGCAACAAAGAGCGATAAGGGAGGACATGTGGGATCGGGTTGCACGCCGCATTAGGAGAAATAAGGGAGATATGTTGGGGAGGAGTAATAAGGGAGGACAGGTGGGAGCGGGTTGCACGCCGCAACAAGGAGGAATAAGGGAAAATGTTTATATATTTACAATTATATTAAATGATAATGTTGTTAATGTTTAAGGAGGAATAAGGGAGAATGATTATAGTACTATGATAGTGATGTTGTTATTTCTGTTTAACGAAAAGAGAAAGTGAAAGTTTGAGAAAGCTGATACAACCGTTTTATTATTCTTTAAATTTTTAAACATTGTTTTACGTAAAGTGAAAGAACGGAAGTGTGGAACAGTTATGGAGAATTGGTTATAGCTGAGCTTTATATTTTATTACAGTTTTTGTTAATTCATGTTCAGTTATATTCCAGGTTTATTATTAATTGTTGTCATAGACTTTACATGTTGTTGAAGCCCGACCTAGCCTCGTCATTACTTCGCCGGGGTTAGGCTCGACACTTACTCAGTACATGGGGTCAATTGTACTGATGCTACACTCTGTGCTCTTTTTGCACAGATCCCGACGTGTTCCAGCAGCATTAGATTTACATTTCCCACCTGAGTTCGTTGGAGACACGAGGTACATCTGCCGGCGTTCGCAGATCTCCGAGAGTCTTCCCCTTTATGACTTACTGTTTACTTTTGTTCAGACAGTTCACCACTTTATTTTTGGACATTATGTGTATATTTGTAGTAGTTTGTGGATTAGTGACACCAGACCCTGGAGATAGTCATAGGGTTATTTTCTTTTAAATTCGCAACTCTTTTTACATTATGATTTATATTCAGTTGGTTTGAAATCAGTGGAAATAATTATTGAGGTTATGAGCAGTGATGGTAACTCAAATAATCGTTGGAGGTTTATGAATGTTTGGTAGTTGTAAGATGTTTATTTACATAAAGTTATTTATATTTCATCAGTGTAATTGTAGCATATAGTAGATGGAATCTAACATTGGCTTGCCTAGAAAGTTTGGTGTTAAGCGCCATCACGACTCTTAGTGGTTGGGATTTTGTGTCGTGACAGATTCACCGTATCTTTATCACTTGTTCCCGTATCTGTCTGATTTTCTCCCGCGTCTTTTGGTTCTTCCTCCACTTCTTTTTTATTCAAATGTATCACTGAATTAATACTCCTCGAAATTTGTTGATCTCCTCGAATCTGCTGAATTATCCATTTTGAAGGAAACTTTATAACCTGATGTAGATTAGATGGTAAAACGTTCATGTCATGAATCCATGGCCTTCCCATAATTACATTCTAGTCCATGTCGGTATCAATAACTTGAAATTTTGTTTCTTTGACAACGCCTTCTGCATAAGTACTCAACTCAATTTATCCCTTTGTTATGACAGTAGAATTATTTAATCCGTATATGGAACGTGCTTTTGAAATTAAACTGTCTCCCATTAACATCTCCTCCACCACTCTTAGTAAATTGATATTAACCGAACTACCTAGATCAATTAATACCCGGCTCATGTTAGTATAAGTAAAGATATTACTAGTGCATCGTTATGTGGGATCAATAACCCATTTGCATCTGCATCGTATGCTATCAGCCTCCAAGGTTTCACGAGTCTGTTTCACGTGGGTTATTGTGAACTTCGTCGTCTTTTTTGATGTGGTATAGGTCACACCATTAACCTCTTCTCCTCCGTTTATCACGTTTACTGTTCTCTTCCGAGATGGTGGTTTTGAGGGCTCCTGTATGTTCTTCATTTATGCCTGTTTACCTTTTTCACTGAACAATTCTGTTAGATAGCCTTGTTTTAATAAGTGTTCTACCTCACCTTGTAGTAACCTGCAGTCTGATGTTTTGTGCCCTTTATCATTATTGAATTCACAGCTGAAGTCTCGGTTTCTTCTGTTCGGATTTAATCTATGTAAAGACCCGTAAAATTTCATGTCGAAAAATGATGCCTGGGTAGGATATAATTTCCTAGAATTGTGCGGATTTGCGGTTCACTATGCGATCGCAGATCAGGTGTGTGGATCGCATAGTGGTCGCATACCTGGACAGCTTGTTGTCCAGTTTGAGGATAGCTATGCGGCGCAAGATGCGATCGCATTTTGAGAATGCGGGCCGCATAGTTGTTGCATTCTTGCACCTTGATTCTTGCGGAGGGAGTTATGCGACGCACTATGCGATCGCATAACAGGTATGCGGACCGCATAGTGGTCGCATACCTGGGCAGTCTGTTTTCCCTTTTGGCCAGCTGAGGGCCATATATGCGACAGGAATGAGGACCGCATAGCAGGAATGCGATCACATTCCTGACTGTATTTCCTGCCTCGGGGCTTCTAATTTCTGATTTTAAAACCCGACCCCTAGTTTAATAAAACACCCCTCCCCTTCATTTTTAACACCCATCTGACTAAAATAGAGAGAAGTGAGAGTGGGTTCTAGAGAGAGAAGTTTTCATCTTCCCCAAATTGGTCCTTCATCTCTACTCAGGCCCGAAAATTATCGAGTAATCTTCTTCTTCTTCACTATAAGAGGTAAGTGCCCACCCCGTTTCCTCTTTAATTCTCAGGTTTTGGTTAAAAGGATAAAACACACATGAATTGGTTCTTGAAGAAAAAGCTAAGACCTTGCATGCATGTTCATGATCTATTCTAATATAGCAAGAGGGTGTAATGTAGAGCAATTTTCCACTAAAAAGGGTTTAGTTAATCTAAGGGATCACATAGTGTTTGATAAAATGTCCAAATGAATTCAAGATTCCTAATTCTCAGGTAAATGTGTCGCATTGTGAACTAGATTGACGGTGCTAGACGGTTCGGTGAATTGTGATAGAAATTAAAGGGAACTCTGATTCAAGGTATGTATGGCTAACTTTAATCTTTGTAGAGTCGCCTTGTTGGTTTCTGAGCATTCAGTATGAATTCCTGGCTTATGCATATGTGAATTGGTTGTTCTAATGTTTAGAGACGTAAGGTTCTATTCTCTGATTGTCCTAGTTGATTGCTATGCCACCATGCTATATGAGATTGTGAAAGGTTATTTCATTGTGTTTACTCTATCATGTGCAAGTTTCGTTAAATGCTTGAATATGTTGGTATGAAAGAATGATAACGAACCCAAATGTGTGAATGTATCTAAGTGCTAAGGGTTGTGTAGCAAGTGATGAAAAGGAGTTGTGGATTGATTTAATTGAACTAAATGACTATGGCAATATCGTATATGACTCATTGTTTGTCAAGGATTATTGTGGCTTTGATTTCATATAGATTGTTGGTTGTAATGAATTTATACTCTTTTAGATGAAAATCCGTGTGATTGAATTGTGGGCTATTATTATTGCTATGAAATGTGATTTTACGGTGGGATCAAGTTGCGCGCCGCAACAGGTGGAATAAGGGTGATATGTGAGACGTAATAAGGGTGGAATGTGATTGTCTGATGGGATCAGGTTGCGTGCCGCAACAGAATGTAATAAGGTTGAAATGTTATTGTCCGGTGGGATCGGGTTGCGCGCCGAAACATGAAGAAATAAGGGTGGGTTGTTGAGAAGGAATAAGGGTGGAATATGATTGTGTTGAAATAAGAATATGTGAAAATCTCATTTGTGATTCTCTGTATCGCTGTGCAATAACTGTTTGGTTTCGTTGACTGCCTTCTATCTGTGCATTGCTTGATTTTTCTTAGAGTGAAGTTTGTTTATACATACTAGTACTATTCAATGGTACTAACGTCCCTTTTTCCGGGGGCGCTACATCTTTTATATGGATGTAGGTTGTTCTATAGCAGGTAGCTCCGTCCGCCGTTAGTGGTGCCTCCTCTTCATTTCTTCAGCAGTTCTGGTGAGCCCCATTTCCTCTCGGGGCCGTGTGTGGACTATATCACTCTCTTTTGCTTACATTATAAAAGTTATAGTCGGGGCCTTGTTGCCGGCAGGTTTATGTAAATCTCCTAGTACTCTTAGAGGCTCCGTAGACACTGTGTGGGTTGTATACATGTATTTTGGGCAGTAGCTGTGTTCGGTCAAAATCGTGGTCCGCGTTTGAAAGGTTGTGTATTATATACATTTTTGGATTATCAAATGTTGAAGGTTAAAAGGAGAAATGTACTTATGTTGTAAATCATACTTTGAACTTAAATTGGCTAATTCATATGGAACAATATATATTCTAGACACGCGGCAACACGTTGGGTTGGAAAGGAAAACCAGGTCCGCTTGACCGGGAACATTCGATTAGGCACCGATCTCGTCCCCCAGTTTTGGGGCGTGACAATCTCATTTCCTTGGGCCATCGAACTTTATCACCCATATTTCTTAATACTGTAATTAACTCGGAAGTACTTACATTGAAGTTATAGTCTCCAATTCTTGCATTTGTGTTATTACCTCTATTTCGTTCATCTCGATCCTTTTTGAATCTTGACGAAGAGCTTCAATATCTATTTGTCGATATGTGATCCGACCGTGTGTTTTCAAACTTGGAACGGGCTTCTCGTCCCGAAGGTCCCATATATGGCTCGTACCAATTTTTGCCAGTTCTCCTCTCTGATTCTGAGCGTCTAGAGCTCGTCCTGTCTTCTGCTTTTTATTGAGCTATGGTATCCTATTCATTCTTAATTTGGTACTGTACCTGTTATCAACATCATTCCACGTCGTGGTTGGGAATTCTCGCAGACTTTCTTTGAGTCTCCTCGTGGCTTCAGAGAGTTTTTCGTTCAGATTTCTTGCAAATGCCATAGCTGCCTAGTTGTCAGGTACTCTTGGTAACAACATCCTTTCGCGTTGGAACCTTGTTTAACCAAAGAATTAGATTCTCTGCCAAAGCTATTTTAAGAAGAACACGGGTTTCTGATAACCAAAAGTATATGGAAATAATAGTAAGTAAATTCGTAAATAGAAAGAAGAAAAGATGCGTAAAAATTAAGTATATTTCAATAGTGGTTCGAACGTGTCTTTAAAAGTTATATTTTACTCCCTTTTATAGGGAATTTCTTAATATAACGTCTACTCTTTTCAGTGATTGAGCATTAATGAAAAATAATGGTATTAATGTAATGTTACAATGATTAGTCGTAACTGTTGTGTGAAGATTATGTAACGTTTGGCTCATTAATTGAAGATCCCTGAATTTTCCCTTTATTCTGCCGTGATTCATTCTAACCGTGTCTCTTCATCTTCTCAATTAGGTTGAGATTCCTGGGACACTGCCTGATCATATGGTCCAGCGCCCCACACTCGAAACAACCTTTAGGTGCTAGAGTCTGCTGTCCCGAAGAAGAAGAACCCTGAATAGCTGGAGGGCGGTAAGAATCATCTGACAAGGAACTGAAATAGGAACCGGAGGATCTCTGACGGCTGGAGTAACTGCCGGGTGCACCCTGGATGGCTGGTGGATGGTTAGAGCGCTCTGGCACGGCACAAAACTGAGGCCTCATTGGAATACCTCTGGGAGGTAGTGGAGGTGCTGAATATAAAGGCCTACTAACTGACCACCTCCGAACTGACATCTGCCCCTAGCTAGAGCACCCCTGAAGTCACCTGTGAACCTGGCCCTCTTTTCCTACTGACCCTGCTGACCTCGTTGACTCCGCTCCCTGCTCCTCATACGGTAACCCTCAATCCGTCTAGCTATCTCGACTACAAGCTGGTATGGGGTACCCATCTCTACCTCTCTAGCCATGGAGGTACTGATACCCGGATGTAAACCTACCACAAATTGCCGCACCATCTCGGCATCCGTGGGCAATATCATAAGAGCATGGAGGGATAACTCTAAAAACCTCGCCTCATAATCCGTCACAGACATCTGCCCCTGATCTAACCTCTCAAACTGACCCCAAAGCTCCTCTCTCTCGGACGGTGGAATGTATCTGTCCAAGAATAGTTGGGTGAACTGACTCCAAGTGACAGAAGGAGAATCCGCTAGCCTGCTAAGAGCATAGGACTTCCACCAATGGCGAGCTCTGCCCTCAAGCTGAAATGTGGTGAAGTCCACCCCATGTGACTCTAGTATCTTCATATTGTGCAGTCTGTCCCTGCACCTGTCGATGAAATCCTGGTCATCCTCATCCCTCTCACCCCCGAAGACTGGAGGGCGAACGGGTCCATCTATCAAGCATCTACTGCTGGTCACCCTCTGCGACTGGCCTGGGATCTGGTTGTGCTACAATAGGCTGAACTCCACCCACGGGCGGTGTGCCCGGAGTGTGATGTGATGCTGCCTGTCTGGTGGCCTGAGCGGTAGGGATCTGAACTCCCCCTCCCACCTGGGAAGTAGCAGGGTCCGCTGGAAGTACGCCTGCCTAGGACATCGTGTCCATAAATCTCAACATGCGGCCCATGACTTCTTGGAAGCCTGGCGCCGTCATAAAATCTGCTGGAGCAGGAGAAACTGGAGGAAACTCATCCTGCTCCTCGATAATAGGATCCCCAAGTGGTGCAACTAGTACAGGTTTGGGACGCCCTCGTCCCTCACCTCGAACCGGAGCCCTACCCCTGCCCCAACCACGGCCTCGAGCGGCGGAGGTAGCGGCCTCCCCTGGATAAGGAACATGAGAAGCACGCGTCCTCACCATCTGTGAGAGAGTAGAAGATCAATTTGAGTACATCATAGATTGCACGATAGGATCTGAACAAGGAGGAGTTTCTTAACACCCTATAGCCTCCTGAAGATAAGTACACACGTCTCCGTACCGATCCGCAAGACTCTACTGGGTTTTCCCGTGACTCGTGAGACTACGTGAACCTAAAGCTCTGATAGCACGTTGTCACGACCCAAATCCTGATTCAGGTCGCGATGGCGCCCATGAGCGGGATTAGGCAAGCCAATATAGAAGACACTAGGTGATACCCCTTCCCTGCCTGATTAAACATGTCGAAAATTACCAATTTTAAACAATTAACATAATGCTAGCATGATACGACATTAAAATCATGAAACTATAAAGGCACAGGGCCAAACCGAAGCACATATATAGATACACAGCCCATATCCAAAATACAAATTACGTGTGTGCCAGGAACTAGTGTCACGAGTGTCACGGGCAACTACTGGATATATAATGACTAGAAATAAACACAGGGCCTCAGTCTGAATGAAGTAGATAGAGAACATGACAAAAGAAACTCCAGGGTGCTGCCAGGAAGTTGCCAGGAAGAGCAGCTCACCGTGAAGTATGATCACGCAATCAATACCTAGAACCGGCCTGATAATCAGGTATACCAGCCTCCGGACATGTACAGTCAAGTACAGAAGAAAAGAAAGTGCAGCATGAGTACATAAATAAATATGTACCCAGTGAGTATCCCATCTAATCTCGAAGAAGTAGTGACGAGAGGTCGACTCGATACTCACTAAGGTCCCACAGTAATAGTATAAGATAGGATATAAGGAAAACAGTAGACATGTAAACAGTGCACCACAGTTGCAAAGAGAATACAGAGTTTCCAAATAAATATTGAAAGCAATAACAACTTACTTATCCCTCTTCCCAAACATCTATCAAATCACAAATAAGGAAAACGGTACCAAACAGACATGTGCACACAGGGGTAAGACAACCGGCCGGAGTCATGAGGAAGAATATCTATGCACTGCCGGGGATCGACCGGCCCGTACCAAGCGTGCATGCTTAACAATAATCCTGCCTATGCACTGTCGGGGATCAACCGGCCCGTACCAAGAGTGCATATAAATAGCTATGCACTGCTGGGGATCGACCTACCCGTACCAAGAGTGCATGCTTACCAATAATCTTGCCTACGCACTGTCGGGGATCGACCATCCCTTACCAAGAGTGCGTCTAAATATAGTCCTATCATATCATAGTGTAACTTCGTCCATGCATTGCCGGGGATCGACCGGCCCGTACCAAAAGTGCATTCTTAATTAAATCCCGGTGCACTTCCGGGGATCGACCGGCCCGAACCAAGAGTGCACTATAAATCTGTCGTGGCGTACAGCCCGCTCCCATAAGAGTGAAGGAAATTTTATATCGCTCGCGGGATGTAAATTACGAAGTGACAATATGCGCACACAGAATGTAAAGTTTATTTCACCACAATCCTTTCCAATTATTTAGGTAAATGAAAGCTCAGGGAAACACTAACATATATAAAAGCCTGAATCTTAGCATATAGTTCATTTAAGACAGAATACATGGCATGTTGTGGTCCTAAGCTACCCGGACGTGACAATAGTAGTCGCTACGTATGGACTCTCATCATGTGGTACGCACGTAGCACCCAAACACAAACATACAACACATGGAACACCTATGGGGACAATTCCCTCTTACAAGGTTAGAAAGGAGACTCACCTCGCGACGAAATCACCCCTCGGATCAAGGATGCGCCCGAATCTTCGAAATCTACACTCGACGGCTCGCAACTAGCTAAATATAGTATAATCGAATCAATTCTAAGATCAAAGAAGGATAATTAATAAGAAGTCCCAAAATTAAGCATTCTTGAAGGTTTTCAGAATTTCGACCCTGGGCCCACACGTTCGAATTTCGAAAATTCTTGAAGGAATCAATTACCCGGAGTCTAAGGATCATAATTATGCAAGTTCTTGCTAAAATTCATGTCTAAAATGGATAATTCATAAGATTACCAAAATCCCTAAATTACTACCCAATTTCATAAATTTTAGGATTTAGATGGGGATTTAACTAGGAATTGATGTTAAAGCTAGAAACATTATGGAGTTTTACTTACCTTGACAACAATGGTGGACTAGCTCTCTTGAAAAGTCTCAAAAAGCTCAAGGAAGAAGGTGGGAATGGTGGAAAATGGCCAACTCCCGTATTAATTAAACTGCCCAGATGATGCTCCTATGCTATCGCGACCTGAGGCCTGCGATCGCGAAGACCATCTTGCCTGACCTCTGCGATCGCGGCAGAGGTCCTGCGATCGCGAAGAACAAACTCACCCGGCCCAGATCCGACTCAATGCGATCGCGAAGGTGTGGAACCCAGACCTCCGTGATCGCGAAGGGGAGGCTGCGATCGCAGAGAACAATCAACAGCCCAACAAAATTCTTCTCCGCGATCGCAACCCACCTTCTGCGATCGTAGAGAAGGAAACCAGATAGCAAAATTTCTAGTTTTTCTAACTTAGCTCCAGGGGGTCTAAAACACACCCGAGCCCCTGGGGATCCTGTTCAAAGACATAAACAAGTTTGTATTCATGATACGGACTCGCTCGAACTTTCGGAACATGAAAAACAACAACGAAACTCAAAATTCAACCCCAAAACCAAATTGAATCAACTTAAATACTTAAGAATTCTAAAATTCACTTCATTGCGCTGAATGGGTCTATACTACTCGGAATGACTTCAAATTTTGCAGACAAGTCATAAATGACTATACAGAACTATTCTCGGTCCCAGAATTCCGTTCGGACCTTGATAGCATAAAATCATGTCCAAAGCCAAATTTCAAATATAAGGAAATCCTGATTTCCATTTCAGGCGCTGAAATTCTCCCGTGTCATCGAAAACCTGAGCCGAACACACGCCCAAGTCTGAAATCATCATACGGAGCTACTGGAGCTGTCAGAACTCAATTCCGAGGTCGTTTGCTCAAAATGTTAACCGAAGTCAAACTTGGCCAAATAGGCCAACCTTAAGAAACCAAGTGTTCCTAAATCACCCAAACCATCCCCAAATCCTGAGCCACCCGCTCCCGCAAGTCATAAAGCATGGATAACTGCTATGGAAGGTTTCATTTAAAGGAATAGGATCTTAATATGCAAAATGACCGGTTGGGTCGTTACATCATTGTTGGTTCCTACTCGTTGAAAAGAAAAGCAAGTGAGTCCAGGAACTTAGAGGAGGAAGAAGAATATGAGGAGGGTTCACTGGTCCATAGGTCACGTAGGAGGAGGGTGGTCTCTGACAATGAGTCTGCACCCATTGTTGATCCTCTCGTGCCTGAATCAGAATTTTCCGCTCCCGAAGATGCAATTCCCTCTTGTGTATGTGAGTCCATTGATCTCCTGTTCCGTCAAGGTTTTGGTACCATTTCTGATGAATACCCTAAGGAACTTTTGTTTATTGCTCCCGTTGCTGTCTCTGCTCCCATTGTTGTTTCTGTTCCTCAACCTACTCCGTCTGTGGCTCCTTCACCTGCCCCCACTTTCGTGACTTCTACTGTTGAAGTAGGGTCTTCCAGTAGGGGGGGTGATGAAGCAAGTTACAATAGAGGTTCCTATGGCGGGCACACTCTTGAAAACATTGGGCCAGGCTGATGTATGGTTAAAGCCATTGATAGGCCCGACTTGGATGAACGAGATTTTGCACTCGTCTATAAAGGTAAAACTTTCTCTTCTTGCATATGTACTTATATATATTCTTACCGTATCTAATTTATCTTTTCATGCATATCAACCTTATAGGCACTGAGTTAATGAAGAGAGTCATTCAAATGGAGCAAGCAACAAATAACTTCCATATTGAGGGTGATAATTGGAAGGAGCAGTACGAGAATTTACAGCTTGACATGGAATAAATGGAGGAGGAAAAGTGTACCTTGGAGCAGCAGGTTAGGGTTATTGCAGCAGAACTGGCCATTGAGAAGGCGTCTTCGAACCATGCGCCTTCCATAGTGTATAGTACCCAGTTGTTTGAGCTTTGAAGAATGAAATCTCGAGCACTTGTTTATTCCTTCCTTGTGGTCCTTTTCCTGAAAAGGAAAAACATACGGGACTCGAAGGTATATAGTTTAGATGATGACTACTTAACCTTTTAAAAACGTCCATCAGAAAGTTGTAACCCTAGACCGGGAATTCAGATACTTCCTCGTGTCTATGTAGGTCTAATATCATCATCTGGTGATGGGTTAGTTTTTTGCCTATCATCTAAGACGGTTAGTATAATTTTAACTGTACAAAAGTAAAATCGAACGTAATGATACCTGACCGGGGGTATTCCTTTTACTCAGAAGTAATACTTCTTCAAATGAACAACATTCCAACTGGTTGGTATGATTCTGCCGTCCATGGTTTCCAGCTCGTAAGTGCCTTTTCCAGCAATGCCACGGACTTTGTAAGGTCCTTCCCAATTTGGATTTAGCTTTAATGCACCAGTTTCCTTTGTCAATTGGAAGACTTTTTTAAGAACGAAGTCCCCAATTTTGAAATATCTGAGGTGAGCTTTTCTGTTGTAATATCGCTCTATAATTTATTTTGGACTGCCATACATATTAATGCAGCTTCTCTCCTTTGCTCGAGCAAATCCAGATTTGTCCTCAACTCGTTGTTGTTTGTTTCTTCCGTTGCTGTTGTGAACCTCATGTTTGGTTCGCGATTTCCACCGGTATTAAAGCTTCTGAACCGTAGACAAGCGCGAATGGAGTTTCTCCCGTGGCTGTTTTTGCAGTCGTTCTATAAGCCCATAATATTGCTGGTAGATCGTCAGGACAGTTTCCCTTGGCTTTTTCCAACCGTTTCTTTAAGTTGTTGATAATGACTTTGTTTGTTGACTCGGCTTGCCCATTAGCCACGCGGTGATATGGTGATGAAGTAATTATTTTGATTTGCCAGCTTTTGAAGAATTCTGTGATTTGTGAGCCTATGAATTGTGGGCCATTGTCACATAAGATCTCTTTTGGTATTCCAAAATGATATATTATGTGTCGCCATATGAAGCTTTTCACTTCTTTTTCCCGCACTTGTTTAAAAGCGTCTGCCTCCACCCATTTTGTGAAATAATCAGTTAGTACGAGTAAAAACCATACCTTTCCTTTAGCTGGGAGAAGGGGTCCCACTATATCCATGCCTCATTTCATGAATAGCCATGGTGACACCACTGGGTACAGTAATTGTGCTGGCCACTGCATATTGTTAGCATATCGCTAACATTTGTCGCATTTGGCTACGAAGTTCTCAGCTTCTTCCTCCATTTTAGGCCAATAATACCCTGCTCTGATTAGGGTTTTGACTAAGGATCTTGCTCCTGCATGGTTTCCGCAGTGTCCTTCGTGCACTTCCTTCATCACGTATTCCGTTTGATTGGGTCCAAGGCACTTTGCTAGGGGACCACCAAACATTTTACGGTATAAAATTTCACGAACTAGGTTGTACCGTGCAGCTTTCCGGCGAAGTGCTTGAGCAGCTTTTTTATCTTCAGGCACGGTATTGTTCTGCAAAAATTTTACAATTTTGTTTCTCCAATCCCAGGTTAAGTTGTTAAATGTTACCTCATTTTTGCCCTAGTCGATTGCTGAATGAAATAGATGTATGACAATTGCATTGTCTTTATTTTTTACGTCGGTAACTGCTGCGAGGTTAGCCAATGCATCCGCTTATGCATTTTCCTCCCTAGGTATCTGCATAACTTTCCATGACTGGAATTGCCTTGCTAGGTCTCGTGCCTTTTCTAGATATTGTTGAATCCGAGCCTCTCTAGCGGTATAAGTCCCTTGCATCTGGTTTACCACTAGTTGAGAGTCACATTTGATCACGATCTGCTCAATTGAGAGTTCTCGTGCCAGTTCAAGCCCTATAATAAGATCTTCGTACTCTGCTTCACTGTTAGTTATGGGATAATATTTAATGGCCTTTCATATCTTTTCACCCGTAGGTGATATAAAATAATTCCCAAGCCGGCTCCTTTTACATTAGAAGAGCCGTCAGTAAATAGGGTCCATATTTCTGGATTAGCCCCGTTGAAGAGTTGTATCTCTTTTTCTACTTCAGGGATTATGCTAGTATTAAAATTAGCGACGAAATCAGCTAAAATTTGAGACTTTATTGTAGTCCTAGGTCGATATATTATGTCATGCTCGCGTAATTCTATTTCCCATTTAGCTAATCTCCCTGATAACTCTTGTTTATGCAAAATATTCCTCAGTGGATACGAGGTCACAACAGTGATTGGGTGACTTTGAAAATATGGTCTTAACTTTCTAGCTGCTATGACTAGAGCTAAGGCTAATTTTTCTAGATGAGGATATCTAGTTTCAACATCTAATAAAGACTTGCTTACATAATAAATTGGAGATTGTTTACCTTTGTTTTCTCTTACCAGTACTGCACTTACGACAATTTTTGCAACGGCAAGATAGACATACAACCTTTCCCCCTCCTTTGGTTTAGACAGCAGCGGGGGTTTTGATAGATATGTCTTCATATCTTTGAGAGCATGTTGGAATTCTTTACTCTATTCGAACTAATTCTGCTTTTTTAGAACTGAAAAGAATTTAAATCTCTTCTCCGAAGACCTAGAGATAAATATTCCTAAGGCTGCAATTCTTCTTGTTAGACTTTGAACTTCTTTTTTTCTCGTAAGTGTATCAGATATTTCATCAATAGCTTTAATCTGAGTAAGGTTTACTTCTATACCCCTATTTGATATAAGAGAACCCAAACACTTACCCGATTCAACACCAAAGGCGCATTTTTCTGGATTTAGTTTCACGTTATACTTGCGCATGATTTCGAAGGTGATTGAAAGATGCTGGAAATGATCTTCCGCTTGTGTTGATTTCACCAGCATGTCGTCAATTTATACTTCCATTGTTTTCCCCAGATGTTCCTGGAATATCTTGGTCACTAGCCTTTGATACGTGGCTCCAGCATTTTTCAGGCCAAAAGGCTTGACTTTGTAACAATAAGTCCACCTGTTTGTAATAAAGGAAGTTTTTTCCTCGTGAGGGATCCATTTTTATCTGATTATAACCAGAATACGCATCTAGAAAGCTTAAAAATTCATGACCTGCAGTGGAATCAATCATTTGATCAATGTACGGTAATGGAAATGAGTCTTTAGGGCATGCTTTATTCAAATCTAGGTAATCTACATACTCTCCATTTACCATTCTTTTTGGGTACCACTACGGTATTAGCTAACCAATTAGGATATTTTACCTCGCGTATTGAACCAGTTTTCAAGAGTTTTTGTACCTCTTCATCGGTCACTTGGTTCTTGAATGATCTTTGCTTTCATTTCTTTTGCTTGACAGGCACGAAGGATGGATCTTCATTTAGTTTATGAGTCATCACTTCTGGAGGCATACCTGTCATATCTGAATGGGACCAAGCGAAACAATCTATGTTAGCTTTTAAATATTCAATTAACTTACCTCTTATCGCGGGGTTTAGCCTCATGCCTATATGAACATTTTGCTCAGGCTCCTGCTCGAACAGTGGGATAGCTTCGAGCTCCTCAGTAGTTGTTTTAATATGCTCATCTTCTTCTGGGTCCTGAATGACATCGGGTCTGGAATCCATGTCTGTATGTTTTGATGTTGCCTCTATGGTGATTTGGTTCACCTTCTCGTAGCAATCTTCTTTCGTACCTGTTTGGGTGATTTCCTCGTCTTTTGATTCTTCCGCTATCTCTTTTTTGTTAGAGTGTACTACTGAATTTATATTCCTTGAGGTCTGCTGATCGCCTTGAATCTGCTGAATTCCCCATTTGGAAGGTAATTTAATTACCTGATGTAAAGTAGATGGTATTGCTTCCATGTCATGGATCCATGGTCTCCCCATGATCACGTTGTAAGCCATATCGGTATCAATGACTTGGAATTTTATATTTTTGATTACTCCTTCTACATAGGTACTTAGCTCAATTTCTCCTTTTGTTAAGACCGTAGAGTTGTCAAACCAAGATAAGGCTCGTGCTTTTGGGATTACACGATCCTCCATTAGCATTTCTTCCACAACTCTCAACAAAATGATATTGACTGAGCTACCTGGATCAATCAACACTCGTTTTACGTTAGTGTCATGTATAAGTAGGGATGTTAGCAGTGTGCCATTAAGAGGAAGCCACAATCCGTTGACATCTGCGTCATCGAATGATATGTTGTCTTCTTCCATGGCTTCACGAATCCGCTTCTCGTGTGTAATTGTGAATTTTGTTGTTCTTTGGCAGACTACTCTATTCACCTCCTCCCCTCCGTGTATCACATTAACTGTTCTCTTTGTAGATGGTGGTTTTGGGGGCTCTTGCATGTTCTTCATATAAGTCTGTTTACCTTTTTCACTAAACAGTTCTGTTAGATAGCCCTGTCTTAATAATTTTTCTACCTCACCTTGAAATAATCTGCAATCTGATGTTTTGTGCCCATTATCGTTGTGTAATGCGCACCAAAAGTCTGGATTCCTTCTGTTTGGATTTGATATCATTTCTTTGGGCCATCGAACCTTAACGCCCATGTTCCTTAGTACTGTAATTAATTCAGAAGTACTTACATTGAAGTTGTAGTCTCCAATTCTTAAATTACTTCTATTTCGTTCATCACAATCCTTTCTGGATTTTGATGAGCATGAGCTCGTATCTCTATTTGACGGTCTGTATTCTAACCGTGTGTTTTCAAACTTGGAACGTGTTTCTCATCCCGAAGGTCCCATATACGGGTCGTACCTGTTCTTACCTATTCTTCTTTCTTGGTCGGAGCGTCTAGAATTGGTTCTGTCTTGTACTTTTGATTGAGCATTGGTATCTTCTTCTATTCGTAACTTGGAACTGTACCTGTTATAGACATCGTTCCAGGTCGTGGCTGGGAATTCTTTCAAGCTTTCTTTGAGTCTTCTCGTGGCTTCTAAGCTTCTGTAATTTAAGTTTCTCGCAAATGCCATTGCTGCCCAATTGTCAGGTACCCTTGGTAGCAGCATTCTTTCTCGTTGAAACTTGTCCCCAAACTTATGGAGCAACTTCGCGTCTCCTTGTTTTATTTTGAATATGTCTTTCATTCTTTTTTTGACTTTTTGTGCACCGGAATGTGCTTTTATAAAAGAATATGGTCTTGCTTCGAGGTACTCATTTGGAGTGCCTCTACTTCCTGAGTTTGCTAATCCGGATTATGGATTTTCCACAGTTGCGGTGTTGTTAGGAGGAGGTGTAGGTAATGCAGCTGGCAGTCCCGTCATGAAAGCTTGTAAGGCTTGAGTCACATATTCACCAACCATTTGTTTTACAGGATCTTGTTCTCCTGCTTGTTCATTTCCATTGTGATTATTATTTTGAGTCATACATCTCTCTGGGGAATGTTCCCTTGAGCCTCGTGGGGAACTTGAAGGTGATGGAACTGGAGTTCCAACCCTCTGTTGGTTGTTGTCGTTGGCGTTCGACATAATTCACAGAATGTTATTTGAGAAAAAACAAAGATTATCAGATTTCCGGTAACGGAACCAATTTGTTTAACCAAAGAATTAGATTCTCTACCAAAGCTATTTTAAGAAGAACACGAGTTTCTGATAACCAAAAGAATATGGAAATATTAGTAAGTAAATTCGTAAATAGAAATCAGTAAAGATGCGTAAAAAGTAAGTATATTTCAATAGTGGTTCGAACGTGTCTTTACAAGTTATATTTTACTCCATTTTATAGGGAATTTCTTAATATAACGTCTACTCTTTTAAGTGATTGAGCATTAATGACTAATAATGGCATTAGTGTAACGTTACAATGATTAATCGTAATTGTTGTGTGAAGATTATGTAACGTTTAGCTCATTAATTGAAAATCCCCGAATCTGCCCTTTATTCTGCCTTTATTCATTTTGACCGTGTCTCTTCATCTTTTCAATTAGGATGAGATTCCCGTATCTGATTACCCTGTGGGTATGCTGTTCCGTTCCTCTTTATCTCGTACCTCTTCATAAAGTCTCGTCCAGTTGTCATGTTTTCATTGCTCCACATAAATTGTTGAGTCATCATAATTATTACACGTGTGAAGCAACTTCGTATCTACCTGTTTTACTCTGAATATGTCCTCCATTCTTTTCTCCATTTTTTGTGCACCATAATGTGCTTTTATAAACGAATCTGCAAACGCAACAAAAGAGTCAATAGAATTTTCGGGTAAGAGAGAATACCACGTTAATTCTCCTTTGGTAAGCGTCTCTCAAACTTTTTAACCAGCACATACTTGATTTCTTGCTTGGTTAAGTCGTTTCCTTTTACTCCCGTGGTGAATACAGTAACATGGTCACATGGATCAATTGTCCTGTCATATTTTTGTATATCGGGATATTTAAATTTTTTGGGAATCGACAAAGGTGCGGCACTTGGCTTCCAAAGTTGTTGAGAGTATTTATTAATATCAATCCTTCTGATGACAGATGGTACTCCAGGAATTTGCTCAATACGATCGTTTTGTTCCTTCACCTGTTTTTGCAAGGTTAGTATTAGAGATTGCAAATCTGAATTACTAGTCATACCTGGTCTCCCTTGGAGGGATTCGGTTAGAGTGCCTCTACTTCTAGAATTAGCTAGTCTAGACTGTGGATTTTCCACAGTTGAAGTGTTGTTTGGAGGAGGCGTAGGTGGTATAGTTGGTAGCCCTCTCACGAAAGCTTGGAGAGATTCTTTCATATATTCAACAACTATTTGCTTCACAATATCGTTATCCTATGTGTTCATTTCAAGTTGGTCATTGTTGTGAGTTGTAGATCTCTCCGGAGGTTGTTCCCTTGAACCACGTGGGGTTCCCTGAGGCGATGGATTTGGAGTTCCAGTTGCCTGTTGGTTGTTGTCGTTGGTGTTCGATATGATTTAGTAAGGATGATTTAGGAATGCAAGAAAGTATTATTAGATTCCCGGTAATAGAACTAATTTGTTTAACCAAAGAATCAGATTCTTAGTCAAAGCTATTTTTAGAAGTACTCGGACTTCTAATAATCAAGAAAATTAATTAAGAACAATAATAGAAGTTAGACTTGTAAAATAGGAAAATAATAAGTGCACACGTGTCCATACAAATGGGATCTTATTCCCTTTTATATGGAATTTCTTAGTATAACGTCTACTCTTCTTTATGATTGAGCATTAATGAATATTTATATCATTAATGAAATGTTATAATAGGTAATTGTAATATTTGTGTGAAGATTCTGTAACGTTTAACTCATTGATTGAAGATCTATGAATCTGCCCTCTATTCATCCCTCGTTCATTTTGACCGTGTCTCTTCAACTCCTCAAATAGATCGGAGCTCTCGCTAATAATCATCTCGTAGTTGTTTTATCCCTTACCTCTTTATTCCGTGCCTCATACTAAACTCTCATCCAGCTGTCGCTTTTCTATTGCTCCACGTAGCTTGCTTCGTCATCCAATATATTACACGTGTAATATCTATTTTTTACCAATACAATCAACAGAAATATAAATAACAGAGCAAATATAGACGAAGAAAATGTTTAAAAGACAGAGTTTGAACAAGTTTGGTTCAAAATAGAGAGGATCTGAAACCCTAACATTTAGGGCCTAGCAAATCAAGAGAGATATGAGAGAATCATTACGAATAACGTACTTGGACTTGAGATTGTCCATATTCAAAAGGGTAAACATAGATTTGGACGGAACCAAATTGGGGTGCTTGTCGTATTTAGGCAAGTACCTATGTTATTCTAGAATTAGGTACGAAATAAGGTAAGAACCCTAGAATGGTAAGGGAGTAATGGAAAAATCCCATTAGAACAGGAATTCTTGGGGGATTTGGGTGAGACGACGACTTTAGGGTTCAATAGGGAGGGGGAATGAGAGAGTTCTAAGGCGGCGGGTTTAGAGAAATGATTTAGGGTGTAAAGACCCGTAGAATCCTTAACCAAAACGATGCCCAGTTAGATCCCCATGTTGATATAGCTGTAGAAATCCTTAGGTTCGGACCTCTAAGGATTGAAAAGTACCCTCGGACTTAGAGAAAGAATTTCGCAAAAAGGATGCAAGTCTGCGGTCCACTAGGCGATCGCAAACCAGCTCTACGGACCGCATAATGGCCGCAGAGTATGGCAGGTGACTGCCCAATTTGAGGGCAATTATGCTGTCCAAAATCCGACCGCATAACTATTATGCGGTGCATTATGCGATCGCATAACAGTTATGAGGGCCGTAAATGACTGCATAACCGGACAGTTGGGTCGCCCAGTTGAGGCCGCTTTTGTAGCAGGTTTGCGGACCGCATTTTCGTTTTGCGGTCGCATCTGCGACGGCATTTTTGAGTCCGGGCACTCCATTTTTTAATTTTTAAACCCGACCCCAGACCAATATAAAACCCATTCCTCATCATTTTACGTCTATTTTCTGGTAATTTAGAGTGAGGAAGAGGTGTCCTAGAGAGAGGAAGTAATCTCATCAATTGTCCTTCAATTCTTATCTAAACACCTTGAAGATTATCAAGGGTCTCCTTCCCAAGAGGTAAGCATTTATCCCCCAAACTCTTAATTCCATAGTGTAGCTATAATGGGTCATTGGGGAGGTAACTCATAAGGGTAAGAGTGTTCCCTTGCATGCATGTAATCATGTAATCCTAAATCATATAGGGGAAATGGGTTGGAGTAATCTTTCACTAAAAAGGGACCATGCAACCTCAATGAACACATAATGTTTGATATAATTCCCAAGTAAGCTAGGTCTATAATTATTATTCCTAATTTTGGGTTCAATTGTGCTACATTGTGAAATAGATTGAAGGTTCTAAAGTTTCCGGCAATTGTGGCAGAAATTAAGGAAAAACCTAATTAAGGTATGTATGGCTAACTCTAATATTCATAGGATGAACTTATTGGTGTTCAAATACCGGGTATGAGTCCCTTGTTTAATTCTCTGAAGAATTGATGGTTTCAATGTGTTAAGTCGGGAAACTCCTGTTTCCATATTGTTCTAAGTTTCTACTATGACACTATGCTGCTTAAAAATGTAAATTATGATTATCGTGCTCTTTTACTTATTATGTTTACGAATTCTTATATGCTGGTTCAAGTTGTGGTGAAGGATGATTATATGAAACGGTTAAAGAGAGGAACGTAACACAAATGGCTAGATATGTCCAAGTGCCAAGAACTGTATAATAAATGATGGAAAAGGAAAGTGAACTGAATAATTAAATTGATATGGTTATGTCCCAGAGTGAGATGGATTAGCCGATCGGGGCAAGATCGGACTCCATGTTGTACACATGGTGGTAATTGCATCGAAAATATGATGTTGGTTATGTCCCACTTTTTCAAGTGAGATGGCTTAGCCGATCGGGCTGAGATCGGACTCCGTGTGAAAAAAACACGGTGGTATTATGAATTATGATGCTGATGATGTTTCACTTGGGATGGCTTAGCCGGTCGGGCCGATACCGGACTCCGTGTGAAAATGACACGGCGGTATTATAAAATTATGGCACTTGTCTTTAAAGGACTACTATCCAAAAGATGGAATGACGGAATAAGAAATCATGGTGACTCTTTGTTGTGTTTCCCCTATTTCTGTGAATTGTTATCTGATATCTCTAATTGCATTACTACATGTTTGTTGTTTATCCTATCTAGAGTAGAGTTTGTTCATAGATACTAGTACTATTCAATGGTACTAACATCCCTTTTGTCGGGGGCGCTACATCTTCTTATGGATGTAGGTGGCTCTGTAGCTGGTAGCGGTGATCGTCGGTAGTGGTGCCTTCTCCTCCTCCTTACAGCAGTTCTGCTGATACCCATTTCTCTCGGGGCCGTGTATAAAAATGTGTTGCTCTGTTTTTGTATAGGTTGTTCTATTTTGAGGTAATGCCGAGGCCTTGTCGCCGGAGGAATCATGTTCATCTTATTTATCTTAGAGGCTCCGTAGACACACATGTGGTTCAAGTATGTTGTTGGGTAGTTGTTGGGTTAACTTGTAATTGTAATTCCATCTCATAAAGGTTGTAATTAGCATGTACGTTTTGAAAGATCTAATTTTTGGAAACCGGTGTATAAGAAAGAATGGATTAATATTATGAACGTACGCTTTGATTCATATCCTGCTAACTTAGTAAACGATGTTACACTATAATCACGGGGCGTGAATGAGACGGGTAGGTAAGTCTAAACAGGCTTGCTTGACTGGGTTAACTCGGTTAAGCGCCGGTCGTGTCCCCCAAGGTCGGGGCGTGACAAACTTGGTATCATAGCCTAAGGTTTAAAGTGTCCTAGGATGTCTTGGGGCCGTGTCCAGTAGAGCCCTTCTTATCGGTGTGTTGTCGACCACTTCTATAATTAGGGGGCTGCTTGGACATTTAGGAATAATATCCTTCATTGTTATCCTATATCATGCGATGAAGTGAAAAGTGAGGTTGTTTCTCTCTAATTCGTGCATTGTTTTAACTTTCAGTAAATGGAACCCAGGAAGAAAGCGCGACCTGGACAAGAGGTCAATGCCACCCCAGGAGTGGCCATTGATTCCCAATTTGATGATGCAGGTGAGAATAATTCCCCGACTAAGAATCTGCCTGATTCCTCCATTCCGGACTGGACCATCCCAATTCCTACTCCAACGGAGGGTGCCATAATCCCTCCCACTGATATTCCTGATCCTCCTCCAGCCCCAGCTTCCGGTCTCGGTATTTCTGATGGGGATCTTAGGGGAGCTATTCAGATGTTGACGCAGTTGGTGGCTTCTCAGGCCCAGAGGTCAAACATTGCCCCCACTTCCTCTAGCGGGCAAGGAGACTCTTCCGGTTCCAGGGTTAACAGGTTCCTTAAGTTAGCCCCTCCAGAGTTCACAAGTACCGACCCCGAGGATAATCCTCAGAATTTCATCAATGATATGCACAAGACCCTCCGAGTTATGCGTACTACTGAAACAGAGGGAGTAGAGATGGCCTCTTTACGTCTAAAAGGGGCGACATATTCTTGGTATGAGATGTGGGAGGATTCCCTCAAGGAGAGGAGCCCTCAGGCGAGGTGGAGTGAGTTTGCAGATGCCTTCATAGACCATTTCTTGCCCGCCGAAACAAGGGCAACCCGTGCTTCAGAGTTTGAGACCCTCAAACAAGGTAGTAGAAGTGTGTGGGAGTACCATATGGAGTTTGTGCGCCTGTTCAAGTATGTTGTTCATATGATGCCAACTATGGAGGCTAGGGTTTGTGGATTTGTGCAAGGCCTTGGTCCCTTGGCCATCAATGAAGCTTCCACATCTGCTTTACATTCTGACATGAATTATGGGAAGATTGTGGGGTTCACCCAGGCTACAGAGGCTCGAAAGTTGAAGCTAAAGATGGATCGAGAAGGTGGTAGTAGGGCCCGGTCAGCGGGTAACCTTGGAGGTTCATTCGGTGGTGGGAGACCAGTTTATGGGGCCCTGTTACATGGACATACCAGTATGTTATGGGTGTGGGATGAGAGGCCATATTCAGAGAGAGTGTCGTGCATCCAGCCATGGTGCAGGAAGGGGTACCGCCCAGCCATCCAGTTCTTCAGCTACTACATCTTCAGCACACCCTCCAGCCTGAGGCTCTCCAGTACCAGTAGGCCGTGGTGCAGCTGTGGTGCACGAGGTCCGGGAGGACCTAGTCGATTCTATGCCCTGAGTGGTCGACAGAGTGCAGAGGCTTCTCCAGATGTCGTCACAAGTATTTTGAATGTTCAATCCCATGATGTGTATGCCCTTATTGATCCTAGATCTTCTTTATGCTATGTCACTCCTTATGTTGCTTCAAGCTTTGGGATAGAACCAGAATAGCTTCATGAGCCGTTATTAGTATGTACTCCGGTAGGTGAATCTATTACGGCCGCGCGGGTCTATCGGGATTGTGTTGTCACGGTTCGTGGTCGGGATACCACGACCAATCTTATTGAGTTAGGAATGATTGATTGTGATGTAATAATGGGAATGGATTGGCTTTATTCATGCTTTGCCAAACTCGACTACCATACCAGAATTATGAGGCTTGCGTTTCCTAGCCGAGAGGTAGGTTTATTTCCTACCTTAAGGCCTCAAAGATGATCAAAAATGGGTGTATCTATCATTTGGTCCGAGTTGCGGACACCACCTCTGAGGTGCCTACTCTCGAGTTCGTGCCAATTGTGAAGGAGTTCCTTGATTTCTTTCTGGATGAGCTCCCTGGGATCCCTCCAGATAGGGATATTGATTTCGGGATTGATGTGTTTCCAGGCACGCAATCGATATCCATTCCACCTTACAGGATGGCACCGGCGGAATTGAAGGAGCTAAAAGAGCAACAGAAGGATTTGCTAGAAGAGGGATTCATTCGGCCAAATGTGTCGCCTTGGGGCGCGCCAGTTCTCTTTGTCAGGAAGAAATATGGGTCGCTGCGTATGTGTATTGACTACCGACAACTCAACAAAGTCACAATAAAAAACAAGCACCCATTGGCTCGAATAGATGATTTGTTCGATCTATTGCAAGGTGTTAGGTTCTTCTAAAAATTGATTTGCGGTCCGTGTATCATTAGTTAAAGATAAGGGAGCAGGATATTCCTAAAACAACTTTCAGAACTCGATATGGGCACTTTGAATTTTTGGTGATGTCCTTTGGGCTAACCAATGCCCTAGCTGCTTTCATGGACCTTATGAATCAGGTCTTCAAACCCTTTCTTAACTTTTTTGTGATAGTATTCATTGACGATATTCTTGTATATTCTCGAAGTCGAGAAGATCATGCCAATCACCTCAGAGCAGTCCTGCAGACTCTTCACCAGCACCAGTTATACGCAAAGTTTGCGAAATGTGAATTTTGGCTTGAATTTGTTACCTTTTTGGGCCATGTTGTCTCCAGGGAAGGGATTAAAGTTGATCCCCATAAGATCGCAGCAGTGAAGGGTTGGCCTAGACCTACAACCCCGACAAAAATTCGTAGTTTCCTGGGTTTAGTCGGATACTATAGGAGGTTTGTGGAAAGATTCTCTACTCTCGCCTCCACATTGACTAAACTGACGCAGAAAGTGGTCAAGTTCAAGTGGTCTGATGCTTGTGAAAGGAGTTTCCAGGAATTGAAATCAAGATTGACTTCGGCGCCGGTGTTGACCCTGCCAGAGGGTATAGAGGGGTTTGTAGCGTATTTGTGATGCTTCAAGGGTTGGTCCTAGGTGTGTATTAATGTGATGTGGTAAGGTTATAGCATATGCTTCAAGGCATCTTTAGAATCACCAAAAGAATTATCCGACTCATGATTTGGAGCTTGCAACAGTTGTTTTTGCATTAAACATCTAGCGGCATTATTTGTATGGAGTCCACGTGTACATGTTCACAGACCACAAGAGTCTTCAATATATATTCAAACAGAAGGAATTAAACTTGAGGAAAAGGAGATGGCTGGAGTTGCTCAAAGATTATGACATGGATATCTTATATCATCCACGGAAATCTAATGTGGTGGCGGATGCTCTTAGTCGGAAATCTATGGGTAGCTTGGTTCATTTGGAAGTAGGTCAAAGGCCCTTGGCTTGAGAAGTTCACCAGTTAGCTAGTCTGGGAGTTTGTCTTACGGCCTCTGACGAAGGGGATGTTATAGTACGTAACAAAGTAGAATCATCGCTTGTGGCAGAAATCAAGCAAAAGCAATACAATGGTCTAGTGTTGGCACGACTAAAAGAGGGAATTCTTAATCATAAGACCATAAACTTTTCTCTCAGCAGAGATGACGGTGTCTTGCGGTGCCAAGGGCGGTTATGTGTCCCAGATGTGGATGACCTTTGGGAGACGATAATGGCAGAGGCTCATAATTCTAGATATTCCGTACACCCTGGTTCTACAAAAATGTATCACGGCCTTAGGGACATTTATTGGTGGAATAACATGAAGAGGGGTGTGGCGGACTTTGTGGCGAAGTGTCCGAACTGTCAGCAAGTAAAGGCCAAACATCAAAGGCCTGGTGGGTTGGCGCAGCTTATAGAAATAGTGGAAGTGAGAGATGATCAATATGGAATTTGTGGTAGGGTTACCCCGTACTCCGTGCAAGTTTGACTCGATTTGGGTAATAGTGGATCGGCTCACGAAGTCAGCACATTTCTTGCTGTTTAAGTCCACCAACATTGCGGGACAATATGCTCAGTTGTATATCAAGGAAATAGTCAGGCTCCATGGCACTCTAGTTTCCATTATCTCGGATTGAAGGGCCCAATTCACAGCTATGTTTTGGAGGAAATTTCAGCAAGGTTTGGGGACGCAGGTAAATCTCAGCACAACCTTCCACCCGCAGACTGACGGAAAAGTAGAGCGGACCATCCAAACTCTCGAGGACATTTTGCAGGCGTGTGTGCTTGATTTTAAAGGTAGCAGGGATGATCATTTGCAACTTATTGAATTTTCTTATAACAACAACTTCCATGGTAGTATTCAGATGGCGCAATTTGAGACCTTGTATGGTAAGAGATGTAGGCCGCCGGTTGGGTGGTTCGAGGTTGGAGAGGCCGAACTTTTAGGACCAGATCTCGTGCATCAAGCTATGGAGAAGGTTAGAATCATAAAGTAGCGGTTGAAAACTCCCATGAAAGGGATTTGGATTTCCAAAAAGATGATTGGGTGTTCTTGAAGGTATCTCCCATGTAAGGGGTCATGCGGTTTGGAAAGAAAGGGAAATTGAGTCCAAGGTATGTCGGGCCGTATAAAATCACTCAAAGGATAGGATAGGTAGCGTATAGGCTGGAGCTGCCCCCTGAAATGTCATTGGTACACCCGGTGTTTCATGTATCCATGTTGAAGAAAGAGGTTGGAGACCCGTCTGCCATCGTGCCAGTTGAGATCGTTGAGGTTAACGAAGAATTGTCGTATGAAGAAGTTCCAGTTGCTATTCTTGATAGACAGGTCCGTAAGTTGAGAAACAAGGAAATCACATCGGTGAAAGTATTATGGCGAAATCAACAAGTCGAGGAAGCTACTTGGGAAGCCGAGAATGAAATGAAAAAGAAGTACCCTCATTTGTCTGAATAAGTCAGGTAATAGTATAGGAAGTTGTCTTCTCCAAATATTACATTGCTTGTCAAATTGTGTAAAGCCACCCCCTTCCATAGCCATCTGTCCCCATATGATACCTTGATTTGTGTTGTTTTGTGTCCTATTGTGTTGACTGATTGTATGAAGTTTGTTGAAATGTGTTTCATGGGCTCTCTGACATGTGGATAGGCCTAATTACAAAGGAAACTTTGGCAAAATGTTCAGAAAAATTAGGAGTTAGTTAAATTAGGGGGTTGGCATATAGCATATTCGAACCTAAGTAATTCCCCGATCCTCATTCGAGGACGAATGATCTTAAGTGGGGGAGGATGTAAAGACCCGTAGAATCGTTAACCAAAAAGATGCCCAGTTAGATCCCCATGTTGATATAACCGTAGAAATCCTTAGGTTCGGAACTCTTAGGATTGAAAAGTACCGTCGGACTTAGAGGAAAAATTTCGCAAAAAGGATGCAGGTGTGCGGTCTACTATGCGATCGCAAACCAGCTCTGCGGATTGCATAATGGCCGCAGAGTAGGGCAGCTGACTGCCCAATTAAAGGGCGATTATGCGGTCCAAAATGCGACTGCAAAACTCTTATGCGGTGCATTATGCGATCGCATAATAGTTATGCGGGCCGCATAATGACCGCATAACCGGACAGTTGGGTCGCCCAGTTGAGGCCGCTTTTGTGGCAGGTCCGCGGGCCGCATTTCCGTTACATTTTTTAGTTCGGGCACTCCATTTTCTAATTTTTAAACCCGACTCCATACCAATATAAAACCCATTCCTTATCATTTTAAGCCTCTTTTCTGGTAATTTAGAGCGAGGAAGATAGGTCCTAGAGAGAGGAAGTAATCTCATCAATTGTCCTTCAATTCTTATCTAAACACCTTGAAGATTATCAAGGGTCTCCTTCCCAAGAGGTAAGCATGTATCAACCAAAATCTTAATTACATAGTGTAGCTATAATGGGTCATTGGGGAGGTAACTCATGAGGGTAAGAGTGGTCACCTAGCATGCATGTAATCATGTAATCCTAAATCATGTAAGGGAAATGGGTTGGAGTAATCTTTCACTAAAAAGGGACCATGCAACCTCAATGAACACATAATGTTTGATATACTGCCCAAGTAAGCTAGGTCTATAATTATTATTCCTAATTTTGGGTTCAATTGTTCTACATTGTGAAATAGATTGAAGGTGCCAAAGGTTCCGGCAATTGTGGTAGAAATTAAGGAAAAACACAATTAAGGTATGTATGGATAACTCTAATCTTCATAGGATGAACTTATTGGTGTTCAAATACCGGGTATGAGTCCCTTGTTTAATTCTCTAAGGAACTGATGGTTTCAATGTGTTAAGTCGGGAAACTCCTGTTTACACATGGTGGTAATTACATCGAAAGTATGATATTGGTTATGTCTCACTATTTCAAGATGAGATGGCTTAGCCGATCGGGCCGAGATCGGACTCCGTGTAAAAACGACATAGTGGTATTGTGAATTATGATGCTGATTATATCTCACTTGGAATGGCTTAGCCGGTCAGGCCGAGACCGGACTCCATGTGAAAATGACACGGTGGTATTATAAAATTATGGCACTTGACTTTAAAGGACTACTATCCAAAGGATGGAATGACGAAATACGAAATCATGGTTGACTCTGTGTTGTGTTCCCCCTATTTCTGTGAATTGTTATCTGATGTCTCTAATTGTATTACTACATGTTTGCCATTTATTCTATCTAGAGTAGAGTTTGTTCATACATACTAGTACTACTCAATGGTACTAATGTCCCTTTTGCCAGGGGCGCTACATCTTCTTATGGATGTAGGTGGCTCTGTAGCTGGTAGCGCTGATCGTCGGTAGTGGTGCCTTCTTCTCCTCCTTACAGCTGTTCTGGTGAGATCCATTTCCTCTCGGGGTCGTGTATAAAAATGTGTTGCTCTCCTTTTCTATATGTTGTTCTATTTTGAGGTATTTTCGGGGCCGTGTCGCCGGCAGAATTGTGTTCATCTTCTTTATCTTAGAGGCTCCGTAGAAACTCATGTGGGTCATGTATGTTGTTGGGTAGTTTTTGGGTTAACTTGTAACTGTAATTCCATATCATAAAGGTTGTAATTAGCATGTACGTTTTGGAAGATCTAATTTTTGGAATCTCGTGTATAAGAAAGAATGGATGAATATTATGAACGTACACTTTGATTCATATCCTGCTAACTCAATAAACGATGTTACACTATAATCACGGGGCGTGAATGAGACGGGTAGGAAAGTCTAAACATGCTTGCTTGATTGGGTTCACTAGGTTAAGCGCCTGTCGCGTCCCCCAAGGTCGGGGGGTGACAAACTTGGTATCAGAGTCTATGTTTAAAGTGTACTAGGATGTCTCGGAGCCGTGTCCAGTAGAGCCCTTCTTATCGGTGTGTTGTCGACCACATCTATAATTAAGGGGTTGCTAAGACATTTAGGAATAATACCCTTCATTGTTATTCTATATGGTGCAATGAAGTGAAAAGTGAGGTTGTTTCTCTCTAACTCGTGCATTGTTTGAACTTTCAGTAAATGGAACCCAGGAAGAAAGCGCGACTTGGATAAGAGGTCAATGCCACCCCAGAAGTGGCCATTGATTCCCAATTTTATGATGCAGGTGAGAATAATTCCTCAACTATGAATCTACCTGATTCCTCCATTCCAAACTGGACCATCCCAATTCCTACTCCAGCGGAGGGTGCCACAATCCCTCCCACTGATATTCCTGAGCCTCCTCCAGCCTCAGCTTCCGGTCCCAGTATTTCTGATGGGGATTTTAGGGGAGCTATTCAGATGCTGACGTAGTTGGTGGCTTCTCTGGCCTAGAGGCTAATCCTCAGGATTTCATCGATGAGATGCACAAGACCCTCCGAGTTATGCGTGCTACTGAAACAGAGGGAGTAGAGATGGCCTTCTATCGTCTGAAAGGGGAGGCATATTCCTGGTATGAGATGTTGGAGGATTCCCGTGAGGAGAGGATCCCTCCGGCGAGGTGGAGTGAGTTCGCAAATGCCTTCATAGACCATATATTGCCCGCCGAAACTAGGGCAACCCGTGCTTCAGAGTTTGAGACCCTCAAACAAGTTAGTAGAAGTGTGTGGGAGTACCATAATGAGTTTGTGCGCCTGTCCAAGTATTCTGTTCATATGATGCCAACTATGGAGGCTAAGGTTCGTCGATTTATGCAAGGCCTTGGTCCCTTAGTCATCAATGAAGCTGCCACAGCTACTCTACATTCTGACATGAATTATGGTAAGATTGTGGGGTTCGCCCAGGCTACAGAGGCTCGAAAGCTGAAGTTAAAGATGGATCGAGATGGTGGTAGTAGGGTCCGGTCAGCGGGCAACCTTGGGGGTTCATTCGGAGGTGGGAGACCAGTTGCTTGGGAAGGATCATCAGGGCCATCCCAGTCTTATGTTCAATCTTCAGCTAGTACCCCACCATCAGGGCACAGTCATCAGTAGGGAAGCCATTTTGGGCCTAGTCCAGGCAGCATGAGGTTCCACCAGTAGGGTCGATCAGGAGGGAGGTTCCAGCAGCAGCTGAGGGCCCCATGCCCTAAGTGTGGGAGGTTACATCTGGGGCCCTGTTACACGGACATTCCAGTATGTCATGGGTGTGGGATGAGAGGCCATATTCAGAGAGAGTGTCATGCATCCAGCCACGACGCGGGAAGGGGTACCGCCCAGCCATCCAGTTCTTCAGCTGCTACATCTTCAGCATACCCTCCAGCCCGAGGCTCTCCAGCACCAGCATGACGTGGTGCAACTAGGGGTGGTGCACGAGGTCCGGGAGGACCTAGCCGGTTCTATGCCCTGAGTGGTTGACAGAGTGCAGAGGCTTCTCCATATGTCGTCACAGGTACATTGACTGTTCAATCCCATGATGTGTATGCCCTTATTGATCCTGGAGCTTCTTTATCCTATGTCACTCCTTATGTTGCTTCAAGCTTTGGGATAGAACCAGAATAGCTTCATGAGTCGTTCTTAGTATCTACTCCGGTTGGTGAATCTATTACGGTCGCACGAGTCTATCGGGATTGTGTTGTCACGGTGTGTGGTCGGGATTCCACAACCGATCTTATTGAGCTAGGAATTATTGATTTTGATGTAATAATGGTAATGGATTGGCTTTATTCATGCTTTGCCAAACTTGACTGCCGAAAAACAATTATGAGGCTTGAGTTTCCTAGCGAGCCAGCAATTGATATAGCCAAAGAAATCCTTAGGTTCGGACCTCTTAGGATTGAAAAGTACCCTCGTACTTAGAGGAAAAAATTCGCAAAAAGGATGTAGGTGTGCGGTCCACTATGCGATCGCAAACTAGCTCTACGGACCGCATAATGGCCTGAGAGTAGGGCAGCTGACTGCCCAATTTTAGGGAAATTATGCGGTCCAAAATGCGACAGAATAACCGTTATGCGGTGCATTATGCGATCGCATAATAGTTATGCACGCCGCATAATGACCGCATAACCGGACAGTTGGGTCGCCCAGTTGAGGCCGCTTTTGCGGCAGGTTTGCGGGTCGCATTTCCATTCTGCGGTCGCATATGCGACCGTATTTTTTAGTTCGGGCACTCAATTTTCTAATTTTTAAACCCGACCCCAGACCAATATAAAACCCATTCCACATCATTTTAAGCTTATTTTCTAGTAATTTAGAGTGAGGAAGATGGTCCTAGAGAGAGGAAGTAATCTCATCAATTGTCCTTCAATTCTTATCTAAACACCTTGAAGATTATCAAGGGTCTCCTTCCCAAGAGGTAAGCATCTATCACCCAAACTCTTAATTTCATAGTATAGCTATAATGGGTCATTGGGGAGGTAACTCATGAGGGTAAGAGTGGTCACCTTGCATGCATGTAATCATGTAATCCTAAATCATGTAGGGAAAATGGGTTGGAGTAATCCTTCACTAAAAAGAAACCATGCATCCTCAATGAACACATAATGTTTGATATAATGCCCAAGGGAGCTAGGTCTATAATTATTATTCCTAATTTTGGGTTCAATTGTGCTACATTGTGAAATAGATTGAAGGTGCTAAAGGTTCCGGCAATTGTGATAGAAATTAAGGAAAAACACACCTAAGGTATGTATGGCTAACTCTAATCTTCATAGGATGAACTTATTGGTGTTCAAATACCGGGTATGAGTACCTTGTTTGATTCTCTGAAGAACTGATGGTTTCAATTAGTTAAGTCGGGAAACTCATGTTTCTATATTGTTCTAAGTTGCTACCATGACACTATGCTACTTAAAAATGTAAATTATGATTATCGTGCTCTTTTCTTTATTATGTGTACGAATCCTTATATGTTGGTTCTAGTTGATGTGAAAGATGATTATATGAAACGATTAAAGAGAGGAATGTAACACAAATGGCTAGATATGTCCAAGTGCCAAGAACTATATAATAAATGATGGAAAAGGAAAGTGAACCGAATAATTAAATTGATATGGTTATGTCCCAGAGTGAGATGTCTTAGCCGATCGGGCCGAGATCGGACTCCATGATATACAAATGGTGGTAATTGCATCGAAAATATGATATTGGTTATGTCTCACTGTTTCAAGTGAGATGGCTTAGCCGATCGAGCCGAGATCAGACTCCGTGTGAAAATGACACGGTGGTATTATGAATTATGATAATGATGATGTCTCACTTGGGATGGCTTAGCCGGTTGGGCCGAGACCGGACTCCGTATGAAAATGACACGGTGGTATTATAAAATTATGGCACTTGGCTTTAAAGGACTACTATCCAAAAGATGGAATGTAGAATAAGAAATCATGGTGACTCTGTGTTGTGTTCCCCCTATTTTTGGGAATTGTTATCTGATGTTTCTAATTGCATTACTACATGTTTGTCGTTTATTCTATCTAGAGTAGAGTTTGTTCATACATACAAGTACTATTCAATGGTACTAACGTCCCTTTTGTCGGGGGTGCTACATCTTCTTATAGATGTAGGTGGCTAAGTAGCTGGTAGCGCTGATCGTCGGTAGTGGTGCCTTCTCCTCCTCCTTACAACAGTTCTGGTGAGCCCCATTTCCTCTCGGGGCCGTGTATAAAAATGTGTTGCTCTCCTTTTATATATGTTGTTCTATTTTGAGATATTGTTGGGGCCTTGTCGCCGGCGGAACCAGGTTCATCTTCTTTATCTTAGAGACTATGTAGACACTCATGTGGGTCATGTATGTTGTTGGGTAGTTCTTGGGTTAAATTGTAACTGTAATTCCATCTCATAAAGGTTGTAATTAGCATGTACGTTTTGGAAGATCTAATTTTTGGAAACTGGTGTATAAGAAAGAATGGATTAATATTATGAACTTACACTTTGATTCATCTCCTGCTAACTCAGTAAACGATGTTACACTATAATCACGGGGCGTGAATGAGACGGGAAGGAAATTCTAAACATGCTTGCTTGTTTGGGTTCACTCGGTTAAGCGCCGATCGCGTCCCCTAAGGTCGGGGCGTGACATAGGGTTTGAGGTGGGTTAGGTTTAAATGGGCAGGTGTGATGTGGACCGTTGATTTTAGAGATCAACGGTCCTGATTTAAGCGGTCCTGGGTCGGGTATTAAAATGGGTATGAGACTGGGATAATGGGTTTTGGACTAAGGGTGTTGGGCTGGTATATAGGGAATTGGGCTGGGTATTAGGTCTGAAATTGGTTACAAATTGAGGCCAGATTTTAAATACCCAAATTTAATTAGTAAATAATTTGTAAAAAATGATAAATAAATAATAAAAATATCATTTGTGCACAAAAACAAATAAAACAGTTATTTAACATTATACAAGTACAAAAAATTTATTTTTGCATAAATAGAGTAATTATAAATACCTCTAGGCTATTATTGAAATATGTGCAATTTTAGATGGAGTAGGAAACTGGATCTATGACACACAAGACATCAATTCCCATATTGAATCTTACTATATTAACCTCTTCACCACATCACACACAAACTCTCAAAACTCATTCCACCTCTGTCCACACAATGTACTCACCACACAACACCAATTAACTCTCATGCGACCTTTACACATTGCTGAAATAATTAATGCAGTGTTCTCCTTCCAAGCCATGAAGGCACCCGGACCCGATGGTTTACACCCTTATTTTTATCAACAATACTGGCAAACTATCAAACCATCTATTGTCTCCCTCTGTCAAGAAGTCTTTCACAAAATATCAATCCCCACACAAGTAAACGAAATATATCTTTGCCTAATACCCAAAGTCAGGCATCCTACTACAATCACCCAATATCAGCCAATTGGGCTGTGCAACACCTTTATTAAATAATTACAAAAATCATTGTTCATAGAATCAAACCTCCACTACATACAATAGTTAGCCTAGAATAGTTTGCTTTTCTTACGAAACGACGTGCCTCCGATAATGCTATACTTGTAGAAGAAATCATAAATAGTTTTAAAAACAAATCAAGAAAACATGCAAATTTTCTTATCAAATTAGACCTTGAAAAGGCCTTTGATAAGCTAGAATGGGCCTTTATAAAATACACACTAATCTTCTTTAATTTTCCTAAAGGCCTAGTTGATCTTATCATGTCGTACGTCACTACTACCTCTATCACCATATTAATCAATGGTAATCCGACCCCTTTCTTCAACCCCACACGTGGTATTCGCCAAGGAGACCCTTTGTCACCAAAACCGTTTTATTTTATGCCTTGAAATGCTATCTCGAAAAATATTAACGGTAGTTGATTATAGACAATGGGTCCTTATTACCATCTCCCGAAATGGCCCTAAGCTATCACACCTATTTTTCGCCGACGATATCACACTACCCTCAAAAATCAACCAGACCATTGTCCACTCCATTATTACAATACTTAACCAATTCACTCATTACTCCGAGCAAACTATCAATTACCAAAAGTAAAAAATATTCTTCTCTGCTAATACTTCATCCACGGATAAAAACTTCATACTAACTTCTTTTAACATGAAAGCAGGCACAACATTTGAAAAATATTTAGGTTTCCCAATCTTTGTCAAATAAGCATCGACTAGCGATTTCCAATACCTCCTAGACAATTTCAAAAACCGTTTAGCAAGCTGGAAAACAAACATGCTTTCCATGGCTGGTAGAGCAACTTTAATCAAATCCACTCTAAATACACTACCAAATCACATAACGTAATACATTCAGATACCTTCCAAAATAAATTTTTTGTTGGAATATTACCAGCGTAATTTCTTATGGGGTACCACGTCACTACGACGTAAACTCCATCTCATTAAATGGGCTACTATACAAACACCAAAATCATGCGGGGGACTGGGCATACAAAATATATCCGCTAAGAACAGTGCCCATCTAGCTAGTCTCGCTTGGAGACTTTTCAATTCCCCTACAGCACTATGGACTGCCACACTAATCTCAAAATATTTAGGAAAAAAATAAAACTCCACCACATCATATACCTGGAAGGAAATACTACATGGTTGGAAATATTGCCAATATGGATCAATCTGGAATAAAAAAACTGGTACAAATGTAAAATTTTGGACTGACCCATGGCTAGCACCAAATTTAACGCTTAGAAGTTTCACTCAAGGACCACTAACACTACACGAGCACCACTCCACAATTTTCAGTTACTTATCTCATAACACAATCCACACGAATACACTTTCTGTAACTCTACCTCCCGATATACTATCCAAAATCCACCAACAATACATCCCCACATTACAAAATCATTTGTCACATGACCACTTAATCTGGGGTCTCACCAACACTGGAAAATTCTCTATTCAAACAATGTATTGCGCCATCATGCACACTAGCCAACCCTTGCAACACTTAACATGAATTTGGAAACTACCCATTCCTCCTAAACTCAAACACTTCATCAAGCAAATAGGCCATAATAAAATACCTACAAATGCATACTTACATAAAATAAATATCTCTCCAACTCCACTTTATCCTTCATGCCAAACCTACGAAGAGACAATTGACCATATATGTTTATGCTGCCAAACCGTCCAGGACATATGGCAAGAACTTCACATCACCCACTCTATCGCAAATATTCCACCATTAAACCTAAACACACTAACTAACCTTTCTAAATTACTTACTCTAGACTGTAATTATCCATACAACCTCCGAACAAAACTCCCCATGCCTTACTGCCTTCGGCATATCTGGAATAATAGGAACAAATTAATTTTCGAAGCCACCCAACACACCCCAAAATTAACTCACATCCACAAATAAAGGCAACACCTTTCGTTAAAAACAATATACATTAAATGGCATCCACCGGAAGAGGGCACGTTCAAACTCAACACTGATGGTGCATGCATGGACAATACCACACTAAATGGCTTTGGTGGTGTCTACCGCAATTCCAATGGTAAATGGATCGCAGGTTACACTGGCAATAGAACAACATGCACCCCTCTCAGCATGGAACTATATGCTCTACTAGAAGGACTGAAGTTGGCAGTAATAAAACGTTTAACACCTCTAGAGATCAACATTGATGCCACAGAGGTAATATCTGCACTTCATAACACCAATCAACTTTACTTATCCATTGTACATGAATGCAGGTACTTCATGCTCCAACTGGGTAGACCCTTAGTCAAGCATGTGTATAGGGAGAAAAATATGGTGGCTGATGAACTTGCAAAGCATGGCAGCAACATGATGCAGACCAACTCAACAATCCTTTTTGACTCTCTACCACTCTTTTTGGAAATGGCACTAAGACATAGTCAACATGGGCACCACCTCAAGAAGACGCATCAGTGAGCGAGATGTGCCAAAATCTTTTTGTTTAACACCTCATGACACATACTTTTGTAGGCCAAGTGCCATAACTACTACTGCTCCTTTAGTCAAGTCTTTGGAAATTTTTGCGAACTATGTAATGGATGCTCCTTGTAACACTCTCCTTTAATAGAAAGTAATTGTTGATTTACCAAAACAAAGATGATAAAATCATCATAAAATAATTTGTGAGGTAATTAATGAGTATTCATATAATAACATTGCAGGAATAAATTGATTAAAAGTCTTTAAAAATTATGAAACAATTATGAAGAATGATATATATATATATATATATATATATATATATATATATATATATACATACATACATATGAGGAAACAATTGGGTACTAACAGTTGGCCCTCTTTACTCGGGAAGGATGAAAGAGTTGTCGGGTAAAGAAATAATGACGGATCGTGACCGAATAAGGTAATTTGAAAGATATAGGCCGCATTATGGTTTTACAAGAATCAGGCCGTGTGTAGTTCTGGATCCAACAGTGGAGTAAACCAGTGGAGTTGTTGAAACAACGGACAAGATGTTCCAATAAGATTAATTGGGGTTTGAAATAGTTATGGGTAAATGAGACTGGGTAACGGATGATCATGTTTGAAATACTTTGAAGGATGTGAATGTCGGATGGAAACTGGAGCGGAGATTGCTCCCGTTAGGATAACGGTTACTTACAGGATCACCTTAAGACTTACAAAAAATACAACTGCATGCAAGTATGTATAAATTATTGCAAAAACTTAGACATGATGAAAATTCCCTTCGGACCGTGAAGATTGTCTTTAGACGGTGAGGATGACGCCCTTAGACCATGATGTCCCGGTCCATGAATTATATGGTAAGGGATTCACATGCCATGAAATGATGTTCTCAGGCCATGAAGATGGTGCCTCTGAACCATGATGACTTTGAATAATGATGTGCAAGATTGAGAGATCCTTAGGCCATGACATGATGTCTTCCGGCTATGATGATGTTGCCTTCAGACTATGATGCCTTCGGACAAAAATGGCGATATTTTAGAGGTGCAGAGACATGATGCTAGATGTAGTAACAAGACAACACTTAGTCTTGTGTAGAGTCTGGTTATCTAAATGACCTTCTAGCTATTCCGTATGATGCTGTTGGCTCAAATTACTTCAGAATTTTGAGGGTCCTCCTCAAAATTCTTCCCCAGTTTCTGATTGTGGGGAAAAATTGAATTTTTATTGAATTGTGATCGAACCCACAGGGCTGCCTACGTATACCCTCTTAAACGGGAATCAGGTCAAGCGTAGTTCAATTACATCATATGAAGAAACATGAATAGTTTACACATAGTATCTTTTGACTACATCTGAATTGATAGGCTTTGGCCAGATTTCTCCATCCATTTTTGCGAGTATGAGTGCTCATCCTGTCAATACCTTGTGAACCATGTAAGGACCTTGCCAGTTGGGTGAGAATTTCCCTTTGGATTCATATTGATATGGGAAGATCCGTTTCAACACCAGCTACTCTGGTGTGAAGTGTCTTGGATTAACCCTTTGTTGAATGCTCTGGACATTCTATTCTGATAAAGCTGATAATGACACACTGAATTAATCCTTTTTCTATCTGTGAGGGCTAGTTACTCATAGCAGCTCTTTATCCATTCTGCGTCACTAAGATCGGCTTCTTGTTTGATCCTCAAATAAGGGATTTCTAGCTCGGCGAGAATGATAGCTTCGGTGCCATAAACCAGCAAATATGGAGTTGCCCCGGTTGATGTGCGGACTGTGGTATGATATCCCAATAAGGCAAATGGTAATTTCTCGTGCCATTGCTTGTGATTTTCTACCATTTTCCTTAGTATCTTCTTGATGTTCTTGTTGGCAGCCTATACGACTCCGTTCATTTGAGGCCTGTATGTTGTGGAATTATTTTGCTTGATTTTGAAAGTTTCACACATGGCTTTCATTAGGTCACTGTTGAGGTTGGCGGCATTGTCCGTGATGATGGACTCTGGAACCCCGAATCGACAAACAATACGATCGCTGACTAAATCTGCGACGACTTTCTTGGTTACAACTTTGTAGGACGCAACTTCAACCCATTTAGTGAAGTAATCGATGGCCACTAAAATGAACATGTGCCCGTTCAAAGCAGTGGGTTCGATTGGACCAATGACATCCATTCCCCAGGCAGCAAAAAGCCAAGGTGCACTTGTTGCATTGAGTTCATTTGGCGGTACCCGTATCATGTCTGAATGTATCTGGAATTGGTGGCATTTATGGACATACCGTATGCAATCTGTTTCCATAGTTATCCAAAAGTATCCGGCCCTGAGTATCTTCTTGTCTAGAACAAAGTTGTTCATATGTGGGCCGTAGGTTCCGACATGTATTTCCTTGAGCAATTTGGAAGCCTCTTTGGCGTCAATAAACCTTAACACTCCAAGATCGAGAGTTCTTCTATACAGAATTCCTTCGCTTAGGAATAAGTGATTGGACAGCCTCCGCAGTGTGCGTTTTTTAGTATGGTTTGCCTGCTCCGGGTATTCTTCTTTCGCCAAATATTCCTTGATGTCGTGGAACCATGGATTTCCATATATTTCTCTTCAACATGAGCACAATATGCCAGTTGATTGTGAATTCTCACCGGAATGGGATCGATGAAATTCTTGTCTGGATGTTGTATCATTAAGGATAGGGTGGCGAATGCGTCTGCAAATTCATTATGGATTAAGGACATGCCGGAACTCTATCTTTGGGAACCTCTTCATCATCTATTGTACGTGATACAAATATGGTAGTATTTTGGTATTCTTTGTAGCCCATTCTCTTTGTACCTGGTGCACCAGCAGGTCTGAATCACCAATCACCAGCAGTTCCTGAATATTCATGTTGATAGCCAAACTGAGCCCTAATATGCAGGCTTCATATTTCGCCATATTGTTGGTGCATGGAAATCTGAGCTTTGCAAACACGGGGTAGTGCTGGCCGGATACCAGGACGGCTCCGATAGCGACTCCTTTGAAATTTGCAGCTCTGTCGAAAAACATTCTCCAACCATCGTATGATTCAGTAATGTCTTTTCCTACGAATGGAACTTCTTCATTAGGAAAATACGTATTTAGTGGTTGTTGATACCCAATTATTTCCTATATTATTTTCAAAATGCATATTTATCTTCAGAATAGTACATGAGCATCAACTAATATTTTTCCCATAATTTCTGCATTTTTCTAAGGATTTTTATTATTTTACCCCCGATATTTCTATTATATAAATAATTACTAATTTTATCACAAATGGATTTATAACAATTTTATGGCTTAATTTTACCATTTATATTTATACTAAGCTTTAATTATTTCATGAACAACCCCCTTTACATTTTTGGGTTACAATTGCAATAACTTTGCAATAATAGCACATGTATGCATTATTACATTATTTCACCAGAAAATAGTTTTTTATATTTTTATAATATCGAGTAATTATTTTAAATCATTTTTATGCATGAAAATAAATTTTTATAATTTGTTAATTATTTTTTACCAATTATCTTATTAATTAGTTGGGTATTTAACAAATAGCCCCTTTTAATTTCGTTTTAACTCAATTACACCAGCCCAAATATTTTAAATCATAGCCTAATCCACCCAGGGCCCAATTATTCATCCAACCCGACCCAAAACCTTCTATAATCGTGGCCGTTGATTACTGAGATCTACTGTCCACATTATTTCCTTCATTTTTTAACCTAACACCAACCCTACCCCCCTCATTTCCCTTTTGTTCCGCCGTCTTTGTTTCCGAACCCTTCCCTTTCTCTCTCAGACGCTCCCCCCTAAAACCTAGTCATCGTCACCGGAAAACTCAATTGTTCATGAGGTTTCTTTGTAATTTCTGGCCCTCATTGGCCTTCTACATCTTCTGGTGGTTCGATTATGTAGATTTATGTAAGCATCTCGAAGAGATTCAACTTGGGTTTTGTTCCATACCTTTTCATAGGCCTGTCTATGGCCATCTCCATTCGTGAGTATCATTTTCTTCCTATTTATGGCTCAAATCTATGGTTTTAAACCAAGTCTCGTCCATCTCTGTCATTTTTCTTAAAATCCTAATCTTATGCTATTCGAATATGTTTAGATCCTTATAAATATGAAACGTTTTAAGTGTTATTTGGTATTTCTCTTTGGAAAATCTCATGTTTTCTTTATTACTAATTCGATTCCAGTGTTTTCTGAAACTAGGGTTTCTTCAAAAAGGTTTGTAAACTATTAAGTGTTTGAATTTGATTATCATTTACTAGTTCGACTAATTTTTGTGTATATGCTTCAAACCCTAGGTCTTTCTGCTTATTGCACTGAGTACTTCAATCTTTTTCTCGTTACTTGTTTATTTCTGTCAATCAAATATACTGACTAATTTAATTAGGATTCGAGTATAGATTTCTGTTAAAATCAGTATTTCTCTCTGATTTTACCTATTTTCCTTATTTGTGACTTTAATTAGTAATACTTGCCTTAATTAGACTACTAGTATGATTTAGGGATTTAATTGACTGCTATATGGTATATGATTAATTTGTTACCTTATTTGAATCCTAATATGTACTGTTAATCGACTCTCCCCAATTTAAGGGGCCCTTTCCGGACTTTTATGTATGAATTGATTCCCTAATTAACTGACTGATTTATTTGATTACCCTATTTTATGAACTCTGATTTATTCTTTACCTTAATTGTTTTACCTTTCTAAGTACTGTATAAACTCCCACTCTAATTTTTCTTGGGACACGAACACAATTCAGAAAGAACACACACATACACATACAAACTCTTGCTCTTACCTTTCTGTTACTTGTGTTTGCTACATTGTCTAGCCGGCTGAAAGCCAAGGCTAGACCATTGGGTTCTGCATACTTTTACTTTCCTGTTTGCCACTTCTTAACTGGTATGTCTCCACTCCCATTGTCATTCATTATGCTATGAAGCTCAAATCTATGTGCTTTTTCTGTTGCTCTACTTCTGTGTAGTAAAACCCATGTCTTTTGATTTCAATTAGCATGACTACTTTTGTCTTTCCTGTTTATTGACATCAATTAGTATGACTACTCATGTGTAGTTAAATTCATGTCTCTTTTATGTACTGATTTCAATTAGTATGACCATTTCTGTCTTTCCTGTTTGATGATCTTAATTGGCATAACTACTTCTGTGCAGTAAAATTCCTACCTTTCTTGTTTATTGATCTTGGGTAGCATGAATACTTCTATGGAATCAGACTCCTATGACTTTCCTGTCTAAATCAACATGACTACTTTTGTGGCTATGTCTCATCTAGTGTTATGTATTCTGGCTGTTATCATATTAAACTTATGTGCTTCCTGTTTTTGGCTCTTGATCAACATGTCTTTCCCTGTTGTGTGTTATGGAATCTGGATGTTACAAGATGTCAACCTGCTTTTGTGTTAACTAGCGTGCTTTCATTCTTGACCAGTTTTATGTGTTCCTGATTCAGGACTTCTATGTTCCTAACCCCTTCTACCCTTCTCTGTGTAGTTGTCTGTTCCTATCATGCGATATGCCCACCTAGTGTTAATTAATGAACTAGGTCAAATTTAGGCAATGTGAAACTTTGCTTGAAGTGGTTGTGATCCTATTTTTGTTTGATTGCTAGAAATATTTTTTTGAACTCAGAGTGTTGCAATGACTCTGTTTATTCCTATTTTACTTCCAAACTATTTTCCTAGAACTATTCCTTTTTTTCATATACTATTTTCAACTCCTACTCTTAAATGTCTAGGGTCCTTCCCCTCTAGTGTAAGCACTGCGTAGGAGTCCATGAGACTCATCCGGACTCCGACACACTGAGGCTGGCCTTTCCAAATTTATTCACAAAATTGTTTTCTTTAAAAGGGTTTCTGGTATGAGCATTTCCCGGGGTCCCTGAGTCCCTTGGGAACTTTGACTCACCGGAACACCATGTGGGGTACTATGATACACTGGCATGATTCAGACTTGGTTGAAGGCCTGGTTTTCCAGGTTTACATTTGGGCCTATCCAGGCTCCCTATAGTATACCAATGTTCATTCTGTAATTCATTTATATCTGCAATATAATCATAATTCTTGTAAAAAACAAATATTAGGGATATTAGTAAAACTTGAAGGGACTTTTATATATAATTTTGTGGGGATCGGGAAGAAACCATGCTTATAGGACTATTGTGATGTCATTAGAAAACATGTTCATAGGGGTTATCTCACTATGTTGAATTTGCATCTTAGAAATCCTGCTTCTAGGTCATTGAGAAGTTCTGCATTAATCATGTTCTTCAATCTTCATATGTGCACTAGAAATCATGTCCTTAGGGATTCCCCTATTGAATTTTCTTGAAAACTGGATAATAATTTTATTCGCCTAGATATCATGCTTATAGGAAAATACATATAAAATCAGTGTCATCCCTTATTCATCATGCCTATATTCAAATACGCATAAAATCAGTATCATCGCTTCACCATCATGCCTATAAGTATAAAACAGTTCCAACACTTAGATATCATACTTGTAGAAATAAATGCGAAAATCAACTACTGTGTTTATATGCCTTGAAGTAATGCTTGTGATCAATTCTCAGCACATAGACAACATGTCTATGGGGTTTAAATAGAAAAAATCTGCCTGTTAAAAAATCAATCACTAGTTTAAAATTATGGTCCTGATTAACGTTTAGATGACATGTTTATAGGATACTGCTGATCCACACCTAGGCAAGCCTATAGGACAACTAAAATTCTGAAGTTGTAAAACTGTGTTTGTTTGACTACTTACAAATTTCCTAGATTCGGTAAGTCATAAAAATTAGTAGGCAAACTAGCTAAGTATTTACTGCCCCGCCTTAATAACATTGCTGCCTATTATGTTCTGTGCTCATCTAGGTATCCTACTATAGGACTTTAAATCGTTTGAAACTACTTGTTTGAGGCGTGCAATTGTTTTCTTATTTGTGGAGGTAAATGTGAGCCTTTAACTGTTTTTTTATGTGACAATCCTACTTGTTTTGTTTGACGCCTAGTTTTCTCCTTTTAAGTACCATAGGTGATTCTAGAACCACCTTGACGAGAGATCCTAAGCACCTCCAAGACCATAGGTAAGGGATGAGTAATGCACGCATAAAGTACGTATTCAATTAGAACCGCTTAGATGATAATTAAGGGGAGGGTAATTGGGTAGTAAAGGATATGATGACCTATGTGCTAATGTTACGCGTAACACCTCTATTTGAGGAAAGTTTACCAAGTATTGCATGTAAGTGATCCTATAGGCTAATAAACCTAGGACCCCTTTATTCCCGTTTTGAAATGATCTCTATTTTCTTAAATTGCTTTTTGACTAATTCACTTAAATTTAGTTTGGCGGGGACCCACTATTGCGGACCTCGAGGGGTGCCTAACACCTTCCCCTTAAGGTAATTTTGAGCCCTTACCCAATCTGTGGTACAGTAAACCGGTTTATGAGTTATTATCATTAGGTGTCCTAACGCACCTTAAATCCGTTAGGTGGCGACTCTTCAAATTCTATACCCCTTCCCAATAGGAAATGAGTTGTCCCAAAAGAAGTCGAAACACGGACTCCGCGAGGAAAAAGGGGGCGCGATAGCATTGCGACTCTTCTGGGGATAATTAGGCTCTTACCATGACAAACTTGTTTCTGTGAATTAGTCTACGCATGCTTTATTCTGTTGATACATGTGCACCCTTCCACTTTCCCTTTATGTGAACTTAATTGTTTATTTTTAAGCATTTAAGATTTCCTTTACTACGAAACTGACTTGTCTCTTTGTTTTCTTTTTTAACTGTCTTTCAATTATTAAATGCCACATTTATAACTTTTCTAACGTGCAAATACGTGACAACGTCTTATTTACTGTTGCATAAATCATGCTCAACATCATATTCCACTCGTGCGTAATCAATCCTATAGCAACGCTTGATGAGTGGTTTCACTCTTCCTATATATCACCCTTTAAATTTGGAAAGGCTTATTTACGATAAAACTAGTCGATCAGCGGTGCAATCGACGGTTCTGTGCCTTTCCCCCTCAAGTTGTTCGCTTGAGGGTACCAGTATAGACCCTCGTAGCAACCGTACTCTGATTATAACTGTGCATGCATCATGGTCAAACCTAGCCTGGGCATGATAGTGTTCCCAATGAAAGGGGACAAAATTCACACCAGACTAGCTATGGTAGCCAAAACTCTAATGGAATGAATCGAGGGACAAACATACACCATAGTCCCTATGATTATAGCTGACATCTACCGGGCTTTGGACCGCTGCTATAAGGGGTTCAAACATTTCGAAGGTTGCAATATGTTGTTGTAGCTTTTGTTACTAGAGCATCTCCAAAAGGGTCAATATCGTCAGGAGTTTCCACGAAGGGCGTGGAATGATCACATAGCCTTCCGTCACCCTAAGAGGATGACTTATATCCTGGACAGGTTTGCTCAACCAGAAAGTGCTAAGGAATGGGTGAAGTTCTTCGACAATTTGACCGAGGATCAGGTGCAGTGGATGTTTGAATGGTTCCCTACTGACGAGTTCATCATCAGGTCTAGAGACGCTCATCACTTGGTGTTTGTCGGGTTAAGGGGAATATACCCTTATGTTCCCATCAGGGTTTTGAGACAAGCAGGCAGGAAGCAGATCGTATCGCGGGTCGCGAAGATGAGTCATTTCCGGGCAGATTTTTAGGATGACGACATCCTTTACAGGTGTGAAGCTCAGCATATGTGGCACTCAAATATTATTGTGGAGAAGGACATCAGCGTGCCACACAGGTATCATGTGGGTTATGCACCTTTCTACCCGGCATGGTTAGTGGATAGCCTAGCTGGGATAGTGGAGCCAGGGATCGGTAGAGGAAACAGGGCCATAGATGAAGATGCTGAGACCCAGGTGAAATACAACAAATTGTGTAAGAGGATCCATGACTCAGAGACCAAACATCAGGAGATACACGAGACAAACATGAGACTTATCATTGAATTGAGGGAGGTGGATATCACCTCCAATGAAAGGGCAGAATATCTGGAGTAGGGTTTGATGGAGCTGGAGGAAAAGATAAGAAAGAGGGTCACCGACTGCCAAAATGCTGAAGGAAGCAAGAGAGGACATCTAGCAAGAGTCTACCTGCTATAGGGTCTGCGCAAGCTGGGGAACCTGGTCGATGGAGTTAGGAAGATCAAGCATTGAGAAGGTCATTCTGGGACGAAGTAGATTAGATTTATTTGCTTTTCCAAAATGTAATAAGGTTAAGTGCCAGTATTGACTTATTTTTTATTACCTTAGTGTCGTTTTGGGATTCGTCTGTTTTCACATTAATGAAATGAGGAATTTATTGGCATTTAAGTTCTCCAAAACAACTTGTCGCTAGGCCTACCTCGGGCGCAACTGTGATGACCCAAAAAGGGGTCATCTTATGTGAATCTGATTTTGACTATGTTCCGAGGCCCCGAAAGCCTTCGTTAATCTTCCCTCGATGTGCGTGCGCAGCCCGAGCGTGTAGCCGGGAAGCCTTTATGTGAAAACTTGATTAAGAGTTTAATTTATGATAATTAATTGAATAAAGTTGACTTTGGTCAACGTTTTTGGTAAACGGACCCGGATCTGTGATCCGATGGTCACGGAAGGTCCGTAGGAAAATATGGGACTTGGGCATATGCCCAAAATCGAATTCTGAGGACCCTAGTCCAAGAAATCAATTTTTAAAGAAAATTGTTTTATGAAAAATATTAAAGGCTTATGAACATGAACCTTGATGTGAAACCTGTGCTGCCGGGCCCATATTATGATTTCGGAGCCCGAAAAAGGTTCAACATGTGTTATGTAAGTTATCTGTGAAATTTGGAAAGAAACGGACTTGATTTGACGGGTTTCGGACCAAAATGAGAAAATTGGAGTTAATGAAGTTTTGAGAATTTTTAAAGAATTTGAAATTTGGCTTGAAATGTGATTTTATGTTCCCGAGGTCCGAATGAAATTTCGAGACCGGGAATAGTTCCGTTATGTCATTTTCAACTTGTCTGCAAAATTTGAAGTCATTCCGAGTAGTATAGGCCGGTTCGGCGCATTGAAGTGAATTCTAGAATTTCAAGTTCTTAAGTTTTGATTTAATTTTGTTTTGGGGTTGAATTCTGAGTTTCGTTGTTGTTATTCAGGTTCTGGAAGTTTGAGCGAGTCCGTATCATGAATACAGACTTGCCGGTGCTTTTGGACGGGGTCCCGAGGGGCTCAGGTGTGTTTTAGACCCCGGGAGCTAAGTTGGAAAAACCAGAATTTTTGTTATCTGGTTTCCTTCTCTGCGATCGCAGAAGGTGGGTTGCGATCGCAGAGAAGGATTCTGCTGGGCTGTTGATTGTTCTATGCGATCACAACTTCCCCTTTGCTATCGCAGAGGTCTGGGTTCCACACCTTCGCGATCGCAGCCTTTAATCGCGATCGCATAGAGTCGTGTCTGGGCTGGGTGAGTTTGTTCTTCATGATCGCAGGACCCCTGCCGCGATCGCAGAGGTATGGCCAGTTGGCCTTCGCGATCGCAGGACCTCTGCCGCGATCGCAGAGGTCTGGCCAGTAGGCCTTCGCGATCGCATGCCCCTTGTCGCGATCGCAGTTAACGAATCCCTGGGCAATTTTATAAAATACGGGACTTAGCATTTTTCCTCTATTTTCATATTCCTCTTCAAGTTTTTAGAGAGCTCTTCAAGGGACCTTCCACCACAGTTATTGAGGTAAGTAAATTCCATAGTTTTACTAGTTTCAAACATTAATTGTTAGTTAAATTCACTATTAAATTATCTTAAACCATAGAATTAGGTAATAATTTTAGGGTTCTTGAGGATTTTTTGATTATCCGTTTTAGGCCATTAATTTAAGTATAAATCACACATTAATGATCCTTAGGCTATGGGTGAGTGATCCCTTCGAGAATTTTCGGAATTTGAGCATGCGGGACCGGGGTTGGAATTTTGAAATTCTTCAAGAATAGCGATTTTAGTAAAATAACTAGGGTAATTTCCCGCATTGTGCATGCATTGATGTTATTGTATACCTTTTGGCTAGTTGCGAGTCCTCGAGTGTAGAGTTCGGAGTTTCGGGCGCAAATTGTGGTCCGAGGGGTAGATTCGACACGAGGTGAGTCTCCTTTCTAACCTTGTAAGAGGGAATTGTCCCCATAGGTGAAGTATATGCTATGTGTAAATTGTTTGGGGGCTACGTACGCGCCAAATGACGAGAGTCCGTACGTAGCGGCTATTATTGTTATGTCCGGGTAGTTAGGCCCACATCATGCCTTATATGCTTTTCTCGTAATGCCTGATATGTTTTTCTTGTAATGCTTTATATGATTTATTGTGACGCCATATGTACTATGAAATTATGTTTTGCATAGTGTTATTTCTGTGAGGATTTATGGAAAAATTATTGAATGGCAAGGAATTTGTTGTGGAAAGTAAGTATTGAATATACATGGGATCGGGCCGTACGCCACGACAGAGTTGAAAAGAAATTGTGAAATATATGGGATCGGGCCGTACGCCACGACAGTTTTGAAAGTAATTGAATATATATGGGATCGGGTTGTACACCACGACAGTGTTGAAAGTAATTGAATATATATGGGATCGGGCCGTACGCCACGACAGTGCTGAAAGTAATTGAATATATATGGTATCGGGCCGTACGCCACGGCAGTGTTGAGAAGTAATTGTGATATGAATATGGGATCGGTCGTACGCCACGGGAGTGTTGAAAAATTATGAAATATATGGGATCGGGCCGTACTCCATGGCAATGTTGGAAGGAAATTGAAATGAATATGGGATCGGGTCGTACGCCACGGCAAGTGTAGAAGGTACCTTATAGGAGCGGGCCGTACGCCACAGCGGATCTATGAATTTGTGACTATTGTATCATTCTGTGGTCTTATCCTTGAAAGTGCTTTATTGTTTAGTTCAGCAATTGTTTGGATTTCTGCTTTTGATATATATATATACTTGTTGCTTATTTCCCTAATATGCCTATTGTATTTCATTATATTCTATCATATGTTATTACTGTTAGACCTTAGTGAGTATCGAGTCGACCTCTCGTCACTACTTCTTCGAGTTTAGGCGGGATACTCACTGGGTACATATTTATTTAATATGTACTCATGCTGCACTTTCTTTTCTTTCTGTACTTGACTGTATAGGTCCGGAGGTTGGTACGTCTGATTATAAGGCCGGTGCTAGATATTGATAGTGTGGTCATACTCCACGGTGAGCTGCTTCCCCGGCGACTTCCTAGCAGCACCCTGGAGTTCTTTTGTTATATTCTCTGTCCATTTCATTCAGACTGAGGCCCTGTATATATTGTAGTCATTGTATATTCAGTAGTTGCCCGAGGCACTCGTGACACTTGTTCCTGGCACACACGTGGTGTATATTTTGGGTTGTTGGCTGTACCTATGTTATGCGACATGCCTATTGGTTGATTTTCCGCACTTGTAGTTCTATTTCACATCACCTCCATTATCATGTTTATATCTGTTTAAAATTGGTTAAAAGATGAAATTTGCGTAACGGGGAATGGTTAACACTTAGTGTTTCTATATTGGCTGGCCTAACCTCGCCATTGGGGGCCATCGCGACCTGAATCGAGATTTGGGTCGTGACAACGTGGTATCAGAGCCCTAGGTTCAAGTAAGTCTCACGAGTCACGGGCAGGCCCAGTAGAGTCTTGCGGTACGGAGACGTCTGTACTTATCTTCAGGAGGCTATGGGGTGTTAGGAAACTTACCTTTATTCGTATCCTGTCGTGCAGTCTATGATGTACTCAAACTTATTCTTCTATTCTCTCACAGATGGTGAGGACGCGTGCATCCAATGTTCCTGGTCCGGGAGAGGCTGCTGCCCCGGCTGCCCAAGGTTCGGGTAGAGGCAGAGGCAGAGCACCTGCTCGAGGCAGGGGACGAGGGCATCCCAGAGCTACGCCAGTGGCACCACCAGAGGACCCTATTATGGAGGAGCAGGATGAGGTGCCTCAAGTAGCACCTGCTTCAGTGGATTTCATGACGAGGCCAGGCTTCCAGGAGGTCATGGGCCGTATGCTGAGATTCATGGACACTATGTCTCAGGCTGGTTTATTTCCAGCCGAGCCTGCTACTTCTCAGGCGGGAGGGGGAGTCCAAACTCCTACCGTTCAGGCCATAGGTCAGGCAGCAGCAGCACGTCATACCCCGGGCACACCGCCCATGGGAGGGGTTCAGCCCGTATTAGCAGCTCCAGAGCCCAGGCCAATCGCAAAGGGTGACCGACAGAAGATGTTGGATAGATGGACCCGACTCCGCCCTCCAGTCTTTGGGGGCGAGCAGGGAGAGGATTCTCAGGATTTTATTGATAGGTGCAGGGACAGACTGCACAACATGAGGATTTTGGAGTCCCATGGAGTGGATTTCACCACATTTCAGTTAGAGGGTAGAGCTCGCAGGTGGTGGCAGTCATATATTCTCAGCAGTCCAGCAGATTCTCCTCTTGTCACTTGGGATCAGTTCGCTCAACTATTTTTAGACAGATACATTCCACCTTCGTAGAGGGAGGAGCTACGGGGTCAGTTTGAGCGACTAGAGCAGGGGCAGATGTTAGTAACTGATTATTAGGCTAGATTCTCCGAGTTGTCTCGCCATGCCCTTATGATATTGCCTACTGATGCCGAGAGGGTGCGGCGGTTTGTGGCAGGCTTGCATCCAGGTATTAGGGCCTCTATGGCCAGAGAGGTAGAGATGGGTACCCCATACCAGCTTGTAGTCGAGATAGCTCGACGGATTGAGGGTTACCGTACGAGGAGCAGGGAGCAGGGTGAGCCAGGTCAGCAGGTCAAGAGGGCCAGGTTCACAGGTGACTTCAGGGGTGCTCCACCTAGGGGTAGAGGTCAGTTCGGAGGCGGCCAGTTCAGTAGACCTTCATATCCAGCACCTCCACTACCTCCCAGGGGTATTTCAGCGAGGCCTCAGTTCGGCGCTATGACAGAGCGTTCCTATCGCCCCCAGCCACCCAGGGTGCACCCAGCAGTTATTCCAGTCATCAGAGATCCTCTAGTTCCTATTTCAGTGCCTTAACAGAGGGTTCACACCGCCCTCCGGCTATTCAGGGTTCTTCCTCTTTCGGGCAGCGGGCTGTAGCACCAGGAGGTTTTTTCGAGTGTGGGGAGTCGGGTCATACGTGGAGGTTTTGTCCCAGGTATTGGGGCAAGGCAGTACAATAGAGTTATCAGCCTAGGAGTTCAGCACTAGTAGTCCGGCCGCCTTCGAGGTGGAGGACAGGTCGGCAGGGGTCGTCCTAGAGAGGGAGGCCAGTCAGGAGGAAGTCAGTTAGTTCCTGTTCACTCTGGGGGAGTTCAGCCTTCAGGAGCCTCAGCCAGATTTTATGCCATTCCGGCTAGATCAGATGTAGTGGCCTCAGACGCCGTGATCACAGGTATTATCTCAGTATGTGGTAGGGAGTCTTCGGTACTATTTGATCCAGGATCCACGTATTCATATGTTTTCGTACTATTTTCTCATTTTCTGGATACCCCTCGTGAGTCCTTATGTTCTCCTATATATGTGTCCACCCATGTGGGTGATTCTGTGGTGGTAGACTGAGTCTACTGGTCTTGTGTGGTCACATTCTGCGGTTTCGATACCAGAGCAGATTTTTTATTGCTGGATATGATTGATTTTGAGGTTATCCTAGGCATGGATTGGCTATCTCCTTATCATGCTGTGTTAGATTACCATGCAAAGACAGTCACTTTAGCCATGCTTGAGTCGCCTAGACTAGAATGGAGAGGTTCTTCCGTTAGTGCCTCCAGTTGGGTTATTTCCTTCATAAAGGCTCGGCATATGGTCGAGAATGGTTGTTTGGCTTACCTTGCTTATGTGTGGGACACCACCGCCGAGTCTCCTACCATTGATTCAATACCTGTTGTTCGAGAGTTTCCGGGTGTGTTTCCTTCGGATCTTCCAGGCATACCTCCAGATCAGGATATTGACTTCTGTATTGATTTGGCTTCAGATACTCATCCTATTTCCATTCCCCCTTATCGTATGGCTCTTAAGGAGCTAAAGGAGTTGAAGGAGCAGCTTGAGGAGTTATTGGCCAAGGGGTTCATCAGGCCGAGTATGTCGCCGTGGGGTGCTCCAGTCTTATTTATGAAGAAAAAAGATGGGTCTATGCAGATGTGCATTTACTATCGCCAGCTAAATAAAGTGACCATCAAGAATAAGTATCCTCTGCCGCGCATCGATGATTTGTTTGATCAGTTACAGGGTGCTCGAGTGTTTTCCAAGGTTGACTTGAGATCGGGTTATCATCAGCTGAGGATTCGGGCTTCAGATGTTTCGAAGACTGCATTTTGTACCATGTATGGCCATTATGAGTTCCTGGTGATGTCCTTTGGTTTAACTAATGCCCCAGCGACATTCATTGACTTGATGAATAGGGTATTCAGACCGTATATTGATTCATTCGTCATCGTCTTCATTGATGACATCTTGATTTATTCGCGGAGCCTGGGTGAGCATGAGCAGCACTTGAGAGTTGTGCTCCAGACCTTGCGGGAACAGAAGTTGTATGCTAAGTTCTCCAAGTGCGAGTTCTGGTTAGATTCCGTGGCATTTTTGGGGCATGTGGTATCCGGAGAAGGTATCAAGGTTGATCCTCAGAAGATTGAGGCGGTTCAGAGTTGGCCGCGTCCTACTTCAGCTATAGAGTCAGGAGTTTCTTGGGCCTAGCAGGCTATTATCGCCGATTCGTGGAGGGATTCTCCTCTATTGCAGCCCCACTACCCAGATTGACTCAGAAGAATGCCCCATTTCGGTGGTCCGACGAGTGTGAGGCGAGCTTTCAGAAGCTCAAGTCAGCTTTGACCTCGGCACCAGTTCTGTCATTGCCTTCCGATCTTAGGATGTATACTGTGTATTGTGACGCTTCACGCGTCGGGTTGGGGTGTGTGCTAATGCAGGATGGTAGGGTTATTGCTTATGCTTCGCGTCAGTTGAAGGTTTATGAAAAGAACTACCCTGTGCACGATTTGGAGTTGGCGACGATTGTTCATGCTTTGAAGATATGGCGACACTATCTATATGGCGTATCTTGTGAGGTCTATTATGATCACCGCAGCCTGCAGTACTTGCTTAAGAAGAGGGACCTTAACTTGAGGCAGTGAAGATGGCTCGAGTTGTTAAAAGATTATGATCTCACTATTTTATATCACCCGGGCAAGGCGAATGTAGTAGCAGATGCTTTGAGCAGGAGGGCAGCGAGTATGGGTAGCTTGGCCTACATTGCAGCTGAGGAGAGACTTTTAGCCTTGGACATTCAGTCCTTGGCCAATCTCCTTTTGAGATAAGACCTTTCAGAGCCTCGTCGAGTTTTGGCTCATGTCGTTGCTCAGTCTTCATTGTTGGGGGAGATTAAGGCTCGACTGTTTTATGATCCATGCCTTGCAGAGCTTCGGGATGCAGTGGTCCCAGGCAGGGCCAAGGAGGTTAGTTTAGGCGAGGATGGTGTCTTGAGGCTCCAGGGCCGTTTATGTGTTCCTAATATTGATGGCTTGAGGAAGAGAATTTTATAAGAGGCCCACAGTTCTCGATATTCTGTTCATCCGGGTGCGACGAAGATGTACCGTGATTTGAAGCAGCACTACTGGTGGAGACGGATGAAGAAAGATATAGTGCAGTTTGTGGCTAGGTGTCTCAATTGTCAGCAGGTCAAGTACGAGCACCGGAGGCCAGGAGGCCTGTTTCAGCAGATGCCCATTCCTGAGTGGAAATGGGAGCGCATCACCATGGATTTTGTGGTTGGGTTGCCTCGGACTTTGCGGAAGGTTGACGCGGTTTGGGTCATTGTGGATAGATTGACCAAACCGGCGCATTTCATTCCTGTGGGTACTACTTATACCACAGAGAGGCTGGCCCAGATTTATGTTCGGGAGATAGTCCGGTTGCACGGGGTGCCGGTGTCCATTATATCAGATCGAGGTCCTCAATTCACCTCGCACTTATGGAGAGCATTGCACAGTGATATGGGCACTCAGATAGATCTCAGTTCAGCATTTCACCCTTAAACTGATGGTCAGTCGAAGCGTACAGTTCTAATTTTTGAGGATATGCTCAGGGCTTGTGTGATTGATTTTGGCGGTAAATGGGACCAATTATTGCCTTTGGCAGAGTTTGCATACAACAACAGTTATCAATCCATCATCGAGATGGCTCCATTCGAGGGTTTATATGGTCGGCGATGTCGTTCTCCGATAGGGTGGTTTGAGCCTGGCGAGGCCAAGCTATATGGTACAGATCTGGTGAGAGATGCCTTGGAAAAGGTGAAGATTATTCAGGAAAGGCTCCGCACAGCTAAGTCCAGACAGAAGAGTTACGCAGATCAACGGGTGCGTGATGTAGAATTTATGGAGGGAGATAAGGTTATGTTGAAGGTTTCGCCGATGAAGGGCATTATGCGATTCGGGAAGAAGGGCAAGCTGAGCCCCAAGTTTATAGGCCCTTTTGAGGTGTTGAGGCGAGTCGGAGAGGTTTCTTACAAGCTCGCTTTACCTCCCGCCTTATCGAGAGTTCATCCGGTATTTCAGGTATCCATGATCCGGAGATATCATGCCGATTTCTCTCACGTGATTGATTTCAGCACTATTCAGTTAGATGAGACGTTGGGCTTCGAGGAGGATCCAGTTGCTATTATTGAGAGGCAGGACCGCCAGTTGAGGTCTAAGAGAATTTCTACCGTAAAGGTCCAGTGGAGGGGCCAACCACTCGAAGAGGCGACTTGGGAGTCCGAGGAGGACATGCGGAGCACGTACCCACATCTATTCGGCACTTCAGGTACGATTCTACGTCCGTTCGAGGACGAACGTTTGTTTTAGAGGGGGAGATTGTGATGACCCAAAAAGGGGTCATCTTATGTGAATCTGATTTTGACTATGTTCCGAGGCCCCGACAGCCTCTGTTAATCTCCCCTCGATGTGCATGCGCAGCCCGGGCGCGTAGCCAGGAAGCCTTTATGTGAAAACTTGATTAAGAGTTTAATTTATGATAATTAATTGAATTAAGTTGACTTTGGTCAACATTTTTGGTAAACGGACCCGAATCTGTGATCCGACGGTCCCGGAAGGTCCGTAGGAAAATATGGGACTTGGGCGTATGCCCGGAATCGAATTCCAAGGACCCAAGTCCGAGAAATGAATTTTTAAAGAAAATTGTTTCATGAAAAATATTAAAGGCTGATGAACATGAACCTTGATATGAAACCTGTGCTGACGGGCCCGTATTATGATTTCGGAGCCCGAAAAAGGTTTAATATGTTTTATGTAAGTTATATATGAAATTTGGTAAGAAACGGACTTGATTTGACGGGTTTCGGACCAAAATGAGAAAATTGGAGTTAATGAAGTTTTGAGGATTTTTAAAGAATTTGAAATTTGGCTTGAAATGTGATTTTATGTTCCCGAGGTCCGAATGAAATTCCGAAACCAGAAATAGTTCCGTTATGTCATTTATAACTTGTCTGCAAAATTTGAAGTCATTCCAAGTAGTATAGGCCGGTTCGGCGCATTGAAGTGAATTCTAGAATTTCAAGTTCTTAAGTTTTGATTCAATTTTGTTTTGGGGTTGAATTCTGAGTTCGTTGTTGTTATTCAGGTTCCGGAAGTTTGAGCGAGTCCGTATCATGAATACTGACTTGCCGGTGCTTTTGGACGGGGTCCCGAGGGGCTCAGGTGTGTTTTAGAACCCCGGGAGCTAAGTTGGAAAAACCAGAATTTCTGCGCAGAAGGTGGGTTTCGATCACGAAGAAGGATTTTGTTGGGCTGTTGATTGTTCTCTGCGATCGCAGCTTCCCCTTTGCGATCACATAGGTCTGGGTTGCACACCTTCGCGATCGCAGCCTTTTATCGCGATCGCATAGAGTCGCGTCTGGGACGGGTGAGTTTGTTCTTCGCAATCGCAGGACCCCTGCCGCGATCGTAGAGGTCTAGAAGGTTGGCCTTCGCGATCGTAGGACCTCTGCCGCGATCGCAGAGGTCTGGCCAGTTGGCCTTCGCGATCGCATGCCCCTTGTCGCGATCGCAGTTAAGGAATCCCTGGGCAGTTTTATAAAATACGGGACTTAGCATTTTTCCTCCATTTTCATCTTCCTCCTCAAGTTTTTAGAGAGCTCTTCAAGGGACCTTCCACCACTGTTATTGAGGTAAGTAAATTCCATAGTTTTACTAGTTTCAAACATTAATTCTTAGTTAAATTCACTATTAAATTATCTAAAACCATAGAATTAGGTAGTAATTTTAGGGTTCTTGAGGATTTTGTGATTATCCGTTTTAGGCCATGAATTTAAGTAGAAATCACACATTAATGATCCTTAGGCTATGGGTGAGTGATCCCTTCGAGAATTTTCGGAATTTGAACATGCGGGACCGGGGTTGGAATTTGGAAATTCTTCAAGAATAGCGATTTTAGTAAAATAACTAGGGTAATTTCCCGCATTGTGCATGCATTGATGTTATTGTATACCTTGTGGCTAGTTGCGAGTCCTCGGGTGTTGTGTTCGGAGTTTCGGACGCAAATTGTGGTCCGAGGGGTAGATTCGAAACGAGGTGAGTCTCCTTTCTAACCTTGTAAGAGGGAATTGTCCCGATAGGTGATGTATATGCTATGTGTAAATTGTTTGGGGGCTACGTACGCGCCAAGTGACGAGAGTCCGTACGTAGCGGCTATTATTGTTATGTCCGAGTAGTTAGGCCCACATCATGCCTTATATGCTTTTCTCGTCATGCCTGATATGTTTTTCTTGTAATGCTTTATAGGATTTATTCTGACGCCATATGTACTATGAAATTATGTTTTGCATAGTGTTATTTCTCTGAGGCTTTATGGAAACATTGTTTAATGGAAAGGAATTTGTTGTGGAAAGTAAGTATTGAATATACATAGGATCGGGCCGTATGACACGGCAGAGTTGAAAAGAAATTGTGAAATATATGGGATCGGGCCGTACGCCACGGCAGTGTTGAAAGTAATTGAATATATATGGGATCGGGTCGTACGCCACGACAATGTTGAAAGTAATTGAATATATATGGGATCGGGCCGTACGCCACGACAGTGTTGAAAGTAATTGAATATATATAGGAATGGGCCGTACGCCATGGCAGTGCTGAATGTAATTGAATATATATGGGATCGGGTCGTACGCCACGACATTGTTTAGAAGTAATTGTGATATGAATATGGGATCGGGCCGTACGCCACGACAGTGTTGAGAAATTATGAAATATATGGGATCGGGCCGTACGCCACGGCAGTGTTGGAAGGAAATTGAAATGAATATGGGATCGGGTCGTACACCACGTTAAGTGTAGAAGGTACCTTATGGGAGCGGGTCGTACGCCACGGCGGATCTAAGAATTTGTGACTATTGTATCGTTCGGTGGTCTTACCCTTGAAAGTGCTTTATTGTTTGGTTTAGCAATTGTTTGGATTTCTGCTTTTGATATATATATGCTTGTTGCTTATTTCCCTGATATGCCTACTGTATTTCATTATGTTCTATCATATGTTATTACTGTTGGACCTTAGTGAGTATCGAGTCGACCTCTCGTAACTACTTCTTCGAGTTTAGGCGGGATACTCACTGGGTACATATTTATTTAATATGTACTCATGCTGCACTTTCTTTTCTTTCTGTACTTGACTGTACAGGTCCGGAGGCTGGTACGTCTCATTATCAGGCCGGTGCTAGATATTGATAGCGTGGTTATACTCCACAGTGAGCTGCTTCCCCGGCGACTTCCTAGCAGCAACCTTGAGTTCTATTGTTATATTCTCTGTCCATTTCATTCAAACTGAGACCCTGTATATATTGTAGTCATTGTATATTCAATAGTTGCCCATGGCACTCGTGACACTAGTTCTTGGCACACACGTGGTGTATATTTTGGGTTGTTGGCTGTACCTATGTTATGCGACATGCCTATTGGTTGATTTTCCGCACTTGTAGTTCTATTTCACATCACCGCCATTATCATGTTTATATCTGTTTAAAATTGGTTAAAAGATGAAATTTGCGTAATGGGGAATGGTAACACTTAGTGTTTCTATATTGGCTGGCCTAACCTCGCCGTTGGGCGCCATCGCGACCTGAATCGAGATTTTTGTCGTAACAACAACGAGGTTCCCAAATTAGGACGCGAATTTACATTCCCGCAATATGTGTTTAAATATACTTTTTTCAGAACTCTTACTGACTGGGCTACCTTTTTGTTTTTTGTTTTTGATTGTTCCCATTCCCGCAAAGGTTGGTTCGCGCATACTTGCATCATCAACTTTTCACACAAGATCTAGGGGCCCTCCACCTTGTCCTCCTCCTAGTAAACCAAAAGGCAAAGTAAAAGCAAAAATGGATGACTTGAACGGCACCAGAAAAGACAACAATACACATGTTGAACATGCGGAAGCTTCCGATGGTCGGGGTACTCAGGCCTAAAATGATGCCGTCTCACGGCTTGAGCAGAAAATACTAGAACTTCAGGGTGAGCTCGAGTAGGTCCGGAGCTTAGCAAACCTCTCCCTCACACTCAACATCCCATGTGTCAACCACTCAAAAACCCTGAATCCCGTACCACCCCAAAACACAGCTAACAAATGCCCACAAAATCCTCCTGCACCTCACCATTATACAACCCCATCGCAAAATCAAACTATCCCTCCACAATATCAGCAAAACACCTACCATACTCCCCAAAATACCCCACGGATTGTTCCCGAACCCCAAGACTCCACCAATGATCATCATTACACCCAAACTCCCGATCACCAAAACAACCCCATATACGTAGAAACCCTACCTTGCTCCAACCTATATCCTATACACCAGAATCCGCTAAGAACGACCTGCTCATTAAGAACATGGCTGAGGAGGTCAAGAAGTTGACAAGTCGGGTTCAGGACGTCGAAGGAGGTAAAAGGATTGAAGGTCTGAACTACGAAGACTTATGCATACAACCAGATGTAGAACTGCCGGAGGGTTACAAACCTCCCAAGTTCCAAATGTTTGACGGAACAGGTGATCCCAGGGTTCATCTAAGGACTTATTGCGACAAGCTCGTGGGGGTCGAAAAAGATGAAAGAATCTGAATGAAGATCTTCATGAAGAGTCTTACCAGAGATGCCTTGTCCTGGTACATAAGCCAGGATCCTAAGAAGTGAGCCAACTGGGTGAGCATGGCGTCCGACTTCATGGACATGTTCACGTTTAATACGAAAAATGCGCCAGATGTCTTCTATATCTAGAACTTAAAGAAGAAGCCAACTAAGACCTTCCGCGAGTATGCTAATCGAAGCAGCCAAGGTCAGACCGATATTGGACAAAGAACAGATGAACAAGTTCTTTGTCAGAGCACATGATCCACAGTACTACGAAAGATTGATGGTCATTGAAAACCATAAGTTCTCCGATATCATCAAACTCGGAGAAATGATTGAATAGGGTATTAAGAGCAGTATGGTGATAAACTTCGAGGCACTGCAGGACACGAATAAAGCATTGCAATCAGGGGGTATATCAAAGAAGAAAGACATGGGAACAGTAATGGTCACCCAAGGACCCAAAACTCCATTCGTATATCAGAACTCTCCACTCGCATACCAAACACCTCCACCCACATATCAACCATCACCTCCCAGGTATTTCAAACTAGCCACTGCTTACCATACATATAATTCCAAACCATCTTACTTTCAATCACCTCCAACTCGTCCAAACCACCTAGACCCGGCCTAACTTTGACCGTAACCACCCAAACAATACACCGCCTTTGCTGAACCCATTGAACAATTGTATGAAAGGTTGAAGGCTGCTAGTTACGTCACCCCTATTCCTGTTGTGACAATGGAGAATTCATCCCAATGGGTCAATCTAAATAAAACCTGTGCATATCATTCTTGTATGAAAGGGAACACCATTGATGAGTGCCGGACATTGAAGGATAATATCTAAACCTTGATTGATAATAAGGTCATCCAGGCAAAGAAAGTTACGCCCAACGTCCGCAACAACCCCCTCCCAGATTATAGGGGTGAAGGTATCCATGTGATATAGATAGATGAAGAATGGGATCCCGAGGGATTGATTAGAATTACCAAAGAGGGTGAAGATCCTAAGAAGCCCACGGTCATGCTCAATCCTATTATAGTGCGGATACAACCGCCAGTTCAGGTTGAGGTAACCGCGTCAGTTCCATTTGAAGTTGAGGTAGCAGCGCCTGCAGCCGCGCCTGTTCCATTTGAGGTGGAAGTAGCCACACCTTTCATAGTGACAGTGTCAACCACATCGCCCTTCAGCACCAAGGTTGTACCCTAGGATTATGTGGCCGAAAATAGAAGAAAAGGAAATGCCAAGATGGAGGAATCTGGCACCGCACAAGGGATGAACTGAACGGGAAAGGTTTATACGCCGGAGCATTTGGGAGAGTCTAGTAAGCAGGCCGCCAACAAACTGACCATTATTGAAACAGGTCCGGATGACCTTTGGAGGAAAGTACAAGCGAGAGAGTATTATGTTGTTGATCATTTTAACAAGACTCCTGCTCACATATCTATCATGTCGCTGGTACAAAATCAAAGGCACACAAGAATGCTCTCTTTAAGGTGTTGAGTGAAACATATGTACCTAACAACATCACTGGCGGAGAAATGGCCAATATGGTAGGACAGGTGCTGGAAAGCCACAAAATCAACTTTCACGAGGACGAATTGCCACTTGAGGGTTTGAATCACATCGGGGCACTGCACATCACAGTGCAGTGCGAAGACAAGTTCATTGCCAGAGTTATGATCAACGGAGTATCCAGTCTCCATATTTGCCCATTAATATCACTAAAGAGGTTGGGCAAAGGCCTGCATGAGATACGGGAAGGAACTATGAATGTAAAAGCATTCGATGGGTCTAAGAGAGCTACCATTGGAGAGGCTAATCTCTGTCTACAGATGCGGCCTACATGGTTTGATGTCGAGTTCCATGTACTGGATATATCAGCATCCTACAATCTGTTGTTGGGACGATCCTAGATACATGTTGCTGGGGTTGTAGCGGAAACTTTGCATCAGTTTGTGAAGTTCAAATGGAATCACCAGGAAGTAATTATTCATGGAGATTGTAGCAACCCCATTTACACTAGTCAGACCATCCCGGTGATTGAAAATAGAAGAAAGCAGGTGGAGAAACCTACCCTCGTATCGAGCGGGTCAACGCGATCGAGAAACATAAGTGGTGGGATAGAAATTGGTCACCATCATGGCGTGGTCCATACCATCCACTTGAGCAGTTTGTGCCACACCTTAGTCCACTTTCTACCAGGCCGACATTATATGGGGATCAGATGAGGGGGAAGCATTGGCACCACTAAGGAACCTGTTCCTGGAAGATGATGACATGGACTATTGCGTAATTGTTGAGAAGGAGGAGGAGGAAGGCCCTACCATCCGAGCTGTGGAGAGAGGAATATTCCTCAAGAATTGGACTATCAGACCATCCAGGGCCCGACGAGTCCAGGGGTATCAAGGCTGAACAACATTGTTTATTTTTGCTTTCTATAAAAAAGGATTTTTCGTTTTAAATAATATTTCCAATGTTCCAAAATGTTTTTTAAATTATTGAAAATCACTTTTGCTTGACGCTCTCAATGAATTGATGTTTATTATTACAACTTTTCTCTTGTATATTTATCCATACAACGTTACTATTTCCTGTCTCGATGAACCGACAACTGTGACATGTAATGAGGAAACACAACAAAAGGATAGTGATTCAGAAGAAAAGGATGTCATACCCGAGGAAATAGTCATAGAAGTAGAGGATTTTGAGCACAAGCCTAAGTCCAACCTGGACGAAACTAAGATAATTAACTTGGGTGATTTTGAAACCGACAAGGATACCCGCATCAACATTCACTTGTCGCCGTCAGAGAAATAAGAGTATACCCAGTTCTTGAAAGAGTATGAGGGAATATTTGCATGGTCATACGACGATATGATCGAATTAAGTACATCCATTATGGCCCACAAATTTCCCACAAACCCGATGTGTCCACCAGTAAAGCAGAAACTCAGGAAATTCAAGCTTGATATGAGCCTAAAAATCGAAGAAGAGGTTACTAAGCAAATCAAGGACAAGGTCCTCAGGGTAGTTGAATATTCAACTTGGCTAGCCAACATCGTGCCAGTTCCGAAGAAGGATGGGAAGGTTAAAGTTTGTGTCGATTATCGGGATCTCAACAGAGCTAGCCCAAAGGATGATTTCCCGCTTCCAAACATACACATCTTAATCGACCATTGTGCCAAGAATGAGCTCCAGTCCTTTGTAGATTGTTTCGCCGATTACCATCAGATCTGGATGGACGAAGAGGACGCTGAGAAAACTGCTTTCATTACACCCTAGGGGGTGTACTGCTATAAGATGATGTTACTTGGCCTAAAGAATGCTGGGGCCACCTAAATGAGGGCCATGACTACTATTTTTCATGACATGATACACAAGGAGATTGAGGTGTATGGGGACAATGTCATCATTTAATCCAAGAAGGCCAAAGATCACATAGCGGACTTGAGGAAATTCATCGACAGACTGCGGAAGTACAACTTGAAACTAAACCCTTCAAAGTGTGCATTCGGGGTTCCTGCCGGAGAGCTATTGGGATTCATCGTCAGCCGTCGAGGGATAGAATTGGATCCTTCAAAAGTCAATGACATCCAAGAGCTACCACCGCCAAAGAGTAAGAAGGATGTAATGAGTTTCCCGGTTAACTACATCAGTTGTTTCATAGCCCAGTCTACAATTATATGTGAGCCAATTTTCAAGATGTTAAAGAAGGACGCTATGACTAGTTGGACTGAGGATTGTCAAAAGGCTTTTGACAAGATCAAGGAGTACTTATCAACACCACTGGTCTTGGTCCCGCCAGAGCCAGGTAGACCATTTCTAGTCTACCTTACAGTACTAGATGGAGTTTTCGACTGCGTTCTGGGGCAGCACAACGAGACAAGGAGGAAAGAACAGGACATCTACTACTTGAGTAAGAGGTTTACCCCCTATGAAGCGCGGTACTCTTTGTAGGAACGTACATGTTGCGCTCTGACCTGGATACCTCAGAAGCTGAGGCATTACTTCTGTGCCTATATAACATATCTCATATCGAGAATGGATCCTTTGAAGTATATATTTCAGAAACCCATACCCACCAAAAAGCTGGCTAAGTGGCAAATCCTGTTGAGAAAATTGGACATTGTCTATGTAACTCATAAAGCAGTCAAGGGACAGGCACTAGCGGATCATCTTGTTGAAAATCCTGTGGGCGGAGAATACGAACCCTTGAAAAAATGTATTTTCCCGATGAAGAGGTAGTATTCGTAGGAGAAGACATTGTTGAGTCTTACGACGGTTGGAGAATGTTCTTTGACGGAGCAACAAACTTCAAAGGAGTTGGCATTGGAGTCGTCTTGGTATGAGATGGCCAACATTATCTGGTATCTGCGAAACTCAGATTCCCCTACACTTACAACATGGTGAAGTATGAAGCTTGCATATTAGGGCTCAACAAGGCTATTGACATGAACATTGAGGAGCTGCTAGTAATCTGTGATTCGGATTTTCTTGTGCACCAGGTACAAAGAGAATAGGCTACCAAGAATTCCAAGATATTGCCATATCTGCACCATGTGCAGGAATTGAAGAAATAATTCAAAAAGATAGAGTTCCGGCATGTTCCCAGAATTCAAAATGAGTTCGTCGATGCATTGGCCACCTTGTCATCAATGATACAACATCTAGACAAGAACATCATCGATCCTATCCTAGTAAGGATCCATAACCAGCCGGCATATTGTGCCCATGTTGAAGAAGAAACAGACGGGAAGCCTTGGTTCCACGACATCAAAGAATATCTGGCAAAAAGAGAATACCCGGAGCATGCAAACCATACTCAGAAACACACGCTTCGGAGATTGTCCAATCTTTTCTTCCATAGCGGAGGAACCCTATATAGAAGAACTCCTGATTTGGAACTGTTAAGGTGTGTCAACGCGAAAGAAGCTTCTATGTTGCCGGAGGAGATACATGTCTGAACCTGCGGCCTGCATATGAATGGATTTGTCTTGGCCAAGAAGATACTTAGGGCCAGCTATTTCAGGATGACCATGGAAACAGATTGCATATGGTATGTTCAAAAGTGCTACCAATGTCAAGTACATGCAGATATGATAAATGTTCCTCCAAACGAGCTTAATGCAACAAGCTCACCTTGGCCCTTTGCCGCCTGAGTGATGGATATCATTAGTCCGATCGAGCCCACCGCCTCAAATAGGCATCAGTTTATTTTGGTAGCTAACGATTGCTTCACCAAATGGGTTCAAGCCGCATCTTACAAAGTAGTTACTAAGAAGGTCGTTGCAGATTTTGTTCGCGACCGGATTATTTGTCGGTTCAGAGTTCCAGAGTCCATCATCACTAACAATGTCGCCAATCTCAACAGTGATCTAATGAAAGCGGTGTGAGAGACTTTCAAAATCAAGCACAAGAATTTCACATCATATAGAACTCAAATGAATGGAGCTGCAGAAGCCACCAACAAGAATAACAAGAAGATACTAAGGAAAATGGTATAAAAACAACAAAAAATGGCATGAAAAAGCTACCATTCGCTTTACCGGGATACCGTACCACAGTCCGCACATCAACCGGGGCAACGCCCTACTTGCTGGTTTATGGTACTGAGGTTGTTATTCTCCCTGAAGTAGAGATTCCTTCCTTGAGAATCATACAAGAAGCTGAGCTCAGTGACGTAGAATGGATAAATAGCCGTTATGAGCAGCTAGCCCTCATAGAAGGAAAGAGGATGAACGCAGTATGCCACAGACAACTTAATCAGAATAGAATGTCCAGAGCCTTCAACAAAAGAGTTAAGGCGAGACAATTCACACCGAGGCAGCTGGTGTTGAAGAAAATCTTCTCTCATCAAGATGAAGCCAAAAGGAAATTCTCGCCCAATTGGCAAGGTCCTTACATGGTTCACAGGGTACTCACAGGAGGAGCCCTCATACTCGCAGAGATGGACGGAGAAGTTTGGCCAAAACCAATCAATTCGGACGCAGTCAAGCGATATTATGTGTAAACTATTTATGTTTTCCGCATATGATGTACATTGAACTATGCTCGACCTGATTCCCATTTAAGAGGGGATACATAGGAAGCCTTGTGGGTTCGGTCACAATTTAATAAAATTTTTATTTTCCCCACAATCAGAAACTCGAGAAGAATTTTGAGGAAGACCCTCAAAATTCCGAAGCAAGATCAGTCGATCGCAGCATATAGAGCAGTCAGAAGTGTCGTCCATTCAACTGGGGAAGAATTTTAAGGAGGACCCTTAATATTCTACAGCAAAAGAAGTCGCAATGTCTCTAATCGTGTCACAGTCACTGGTTCATCTACCCAATTTCTAAAACTATATTTTACTATATCTTTGAAAACTACGCATGCTTGCTTTAGAAATAAAGTTATGTTTAGAAAATGTTGCCCCGATAATTTGAACATGATCTTTAGATAGAGCAAAGAAAATCAAGCAAGCCAACGGAGGCACGAACAAACCTTCCCCCACAGAACTCAAGATTTTTCTTTGAATACAGGAACAAGGAATATGCACACCTTGGAATCACAACCTTCATAAAAACAAAGATACTAAATCCATTTCCAGCTAAGAAATATTCTACTATCATCTATTATTTGTTCTATTTGTGGGACTAAGCCTTGCCCCAAATCTTGCATGAGGCTAAGCCTTGCCTCCATATTTGCATAAGACTAAGCACTGCCCCGAATCTTGCATGAGACAAAGCCCTGCCTCCACAGTTGCATAAAGCTAAGCATTGCCTTCTATTTGCATGGACTAAGCCCCGTCCCAAATCTTACATGAGGATAAGACCTTCCTCTCTATCTGCATTAGGCTAAGCCCTGCCTTCTATTTGCATGATACTAAGCTCTGTCTCAATTTTGCATGAGGCTAAGACCTGCCTCCAAACTTGCATAAGGCTAAGCACTGCCTTTAATTTGCATGGGACTAAGCCCTGTCCTGAGTCTTGCATGAGGCTAAGCCCTGCCTCCACATTTGCATAAGGCTAAAAATTGCCTTCTATTTTGCAAGTGACTAAACCCTGTCCCGAATCTTGCATGAGGCTAAGCCCTACCTCTCTATCTGCATAAGTCTAAGCTCTTCCTTCCATCTGTATGAGACTAAGCTCTGTCTCAATCTTGCATGAGGCTAAGCCTTGCCTCCATAGTTGCTTAAGGCTAAGCAGTGCCTTTACTTTTCATGGGACTAAGCTTTGTCCCGGGTCTTGCATGAGGTTAAGCCCTGCCTCCGCATTTGCATAAAACTAAGCATTGCCTTCTATTTGCATGAGACTAAGCCCTGTCCCAAATCTTGCATGAGTCTAAGCCCTGCCTCTCTATCTGCATAAGGCTAAGCTCTGCCTTCTATTTGCAATAGACTAAGCTCTGTCTCAATCTTGCATGAGGCTAAGCCCTGTCTCCACATTTGCATAAGGCTAAGCATTGCCTTCTATTTGCATGGGACTAAGCCCTGTCCCGAATCTTGCATGAGGCTAAGCCCTGTCTCCACATTTGCATAAGGCTAAGCATTGCCTTCTATTTGCATGGGACTAAGCCCTGTCCCGAATCTTGCACGAGGCTAACCCTGCCTTTCTCTCTGCATAAGGCTAAGCTCTGCCTTTTATTTGCATGAGACTAAGCTCGGACTCAATCTTGCGCGAGGCTAAGCCTTGCCTCCATATTTGCATGAGGCTAAGCCATGCCTCCCTACTTGCATAAGGCTAAGCACTGCCTTTACTTTTCATGGGACTAAGCCCTGTCCCGAATCTTGCATGAGGCTAAGCCTTGCCTCCATATTTGCATAAGACTAAGCACTGCCTTCACCTTGCATGGGACTAAGCACTATCCCAAACCTTGCACGAGACTAAGCACTGTCTCCCTTGAACTATTTATTTTTCTTCTCTTTGGCTAAGCTCTGCCCTCAATTTCATACAAGACTAAGCCTTGTCTTGTTGCTTCTAGCATCATGTCTTTGCACGTCATGGGCTGAAATATCGCCAACTTGTCCGAATGCGTCATAGTCTGAAGGTATCATCCTCATAGCAGGAAGACACCATGCCATGACCTGAGGATCTCTAAAACTTTCATATAATTATTCAAAGGCGTCATGGTTCGGAGGCACCATTTTCATAGCCCGTGAACATCATTTCATGGTCTGCGAATCCCTTATCGCATAATCCATGGCCCGGGACATCATAGTACATGGACGTCATCCTCAACCGTCCAAAGACAATTCTCATGGTCAGAAGGGAATTTGCATCATGTTTAATTTTATGTAAAGACATATGCTTGTAGCACATCTCATATTTGCAGGCAACCCGACGAGCAACCATTACCCCAGCAGGAGCAAGCCCACTCCAGTTGCTTCATACTACTTCAAACCAGAACCGCTCACCGCAACCATTTCACCTATTCCAAAACCTTGTGTCCGTTCTTGTGATAACTTTATCGGTATATTCTGCCGGTGAATCCGGAACTACACACGGCCTGATTCCTGTAAAATCAGAGATATGTAGGCAGCTCAGAAACCAGAGTGAGGTATGTGTCTCTCAAATCGCTCTACTCGGTCAAAATTGGCCATCATATCTTTACCCGACAACTCTTTCATCCTTCCCTGGTAAAGAGGGACAACTGTTGATACCCAATCTTCCCTATATTATTTTCAAAATGCATATCTATCTTCAAAATAGTACATGAGCATCAACTAATATTGTTCCCATAATTTTTGCATTTTTCTAAGGATTTTTATTAATTTATCCCCAGTATTTCTATTATAAAAATAATTACTAATTGCATCACAAATGGCTTTGTAATAATTTTAATGGCTTAACTTTACCATTTATATTTATACTAAGCTTTAATTATTTCATGAATAGCCACCTTTACATTTTTGGGTTATAATTGAAATAACTTTGCAATAATAGCCCATATATGCATTATTACATTATTTCACCAGAAAATAACTTTTTATATTTCTATAATATCGAGTAATTATTTTAAATCATTTTTATGCATGAAAATCAATTTTTATAATTTGTTAATTATTTTTTACAAATTATTTTATTAATTAGTTGGGTATTTTGACAAATAGCCCCTTTCAATTTCGTTTTAACTCAATTACTCCAGCCCAAATATTTTAAATCCTAGCCCAATCCGCCCAGACCCAATTCTTGATCCAACCTGACCCAAAACCTTCTCTAATCGTGTCCATTGATCTCTGAGATCTATGGTCCACATTATTTCCTTCCTTATTTAACCTAACACCAACCCTACCCCCCTCATTTCCCTTTTGTTCCGCCGTTTTCGTTTCCTAACCCTTCCCCTTCTCTCTCAGACGCTCCCCCCAAAAACCTAGCCGTCGTCGCCGGAAAACTCAACTGTTCATGAGGTTTCTTTGTAATTTCTGGCCATCGCTGGCCTTCTACATCTTATGGTTGTTCAATTATGTCGATTTATGAAAGAATCTCGAAGAGATTCAACTTGGGTTTTGTTGTAAACCTTTTCATAGGCCTGTCTATGGCTATCTCCATTTGTGAGTATCATATTCTTCCTGTTTAAGGCTCGAATCTATGGTTTTATACCAAGTCTCGTCCATCTCTGTCATTTTTCTCAAAACCCTAATGTTATGCTATTCGAATATGTTCAGATCCTTGTAAATATGAAATGTTTTAAGTGTTATTGGGTATTTCTCTTTGGAAAATCTCATGTTTTCTTTATTACTAATTTGATTCCAGTGTTTTCTGAAACTAGGGTTCTTCAAAAAGGTTTTTAACCTCCTAAGTGTTTGAATCTGATTATACTTTGCTAGTTCGAATAATTTTTGTGTATATGCTTCAAACCCGAGGTCTTTCTTCTTATTGCACTGATTACTTCAATGTTTTTCCCGTTATTTGTTTATTTATGTTAATCAAATATACTGACTAATTTTATTAGGATTCAAGTATATTGTTCTGTTAAAATCAGTACTTCTTTATGATTTTACCTATTTTTCTTATTTGTGACTTTAATTAGTAATACTTGCCTTAATTAGACTACTAGTCTGATTTAGGGATTCAATTGACTCCTATATGGTATATGATTGATTTGTTACCTTATTTGAACCCTAAATTGTACTGTTAATTAACTCTCCCTAATTTATGGGGTCCTTTTCGGACTTTTCTATATGAATTGATTCCCCAATTAACTGTCTAATTTATTTGATTACCTTGTTTTATGAACTCTGATTTATTCTTTACCTTAATTGTTTTCTATTTCTAAGTGTTATATACACTCTCACTCTGATTCTTCTTGGGACACGAACAGAATTCAGAAAGAAACACACACAAATACAAACTCTTGCTCTTACCTTTCTGTTACTTGTGTTTGCTACATTGTCTAGTCGGCTGAAAGCCAAGGTTAGACCATTGGGTTCTGCATATTTTTACTTTTCTGTTCACCACTTCTTAACTAGTATGTCTCCACTCCTATTGTCATTCATTATGCTATGAAGCTCAAATCTATGTGCTTTCCTATCTGTTGCTCTACTTTTATTTAGTTAAATCCATGTCTTTTGATTTCAATTAGCATGACTACTTATGTATTTCCTATTTATTGACCTCAATTAGTATGACTACTCCTGTGTAGTTAAATCCATGTCTCTTCCATGTACTGATTTCAATTGGTATGACCAGGTCTTTCTTTCCCATTTCATGATCTTAATTGGCATAACTACTTTTGTGCAGTTAAATTCCTACCTTTACTGTTTATTGATCTTGGGTAGCATGAATACTTCTATGTTGCCAGACTCCTATGACTTTCCTGTCTAAATAAACATGACTACTTCTATGGCTATGTCTCATCTAGTGTTATGTAATCTGGCTGTTATCATATTGAACTTATGTGCTTCCTGTTTTTGGCTCTTGATCAGCATGTCTTTCCCTGTTGTGTATTATGGAATCTAGTTGTTACAAGTTGTCAACCTGCTTTTGTGTTAACTAGCGTGCTTTCATTCTTGACCATTTTTATGTGTTCCTGATTCTGGACTTCTATGTTCCTAACCCCTGCTACCCTTCCCTGTGTAGTTGTCCGTTCCTATCATGCTATATGCCCACCTAGTGTTAATTAATGAACTAGGTCAAATCTAGGCAATGTGAAACTTTGCTTGAAGTGGTTGTGATCCTATTTTTGTTTGATTGCTAGAAATCTTTGTTTGAACTCAGAGTGCTGCAATGACTCTGTTTATTCCTATTTTACTTCCAAACTATTTTCCTAACACCATTCCTCTTTTTATATACTATTTTCAACTCCTACTCAAGACGTCTAGGGTCCTGCCCCTCTAGTGTAAGCACTGACTAGGAGTCCATGAGTCTCCTCCGGACTCCGAAACATTGGGGTTGTCCTTTCCAAATTTGTTCACAAAACTGTTTTCTTTAAAAGTGTTTTTGGTGTGAGCATTGCCCAGGGTCCTTGAGGCCCTTGGAAACTTTGACACACTAGAAAACCATGTGGGGTACTATGAGACACTGGCATGATTCACACTTGGTTGAAGGCCTGATTTTCTAGGTTTACATTTTGGCCTATCCAGGCTCCCTATAGTATAGTTGTGTTCAGTCTGTAATTCATTTATATCTGTTCTGTAATAATAATTATTGTAAAAAACAAATATTGGGGATATTAGTAAAACTGGGAGGGACTTTTATATATAATTTTGTGGGGATCAGGTAGAAACCATGCTTATAGGACTATTTCGATGTCATTAGAAACCATGTTCATAGGGTTTATCTCACTATGTTGAATTTGCATCTTAGAAATTATGTTTCTAGGTCATTGAGCAGTTCTGCATTTATCATGTTCTTCAACCTTCATATGTGCACTAGAAATCATGTCCTTAGGGATTCCTTTATTGAATTTGCTTGAAAACGGGCTAATAATATTATTCGCCTAGATATCATGCTTATAAGAAAATACATATAAAATCAGTATCATCGCTTAGTAATCATGCCTATTGGCAAATACGCATAAAATCAGTATCATCGCTTAACCGTCATGCCTATAAGTATAAAACAATTCCAACACTTAGATATCATGCTTGTAGAAATAAATGCGAAAATCAACTTCTGTGTTTATATGCCTTGAAGTAATGCTTGTGATCAATTCTCAGGACATAGACAACATGTGTATGGGGTCTAAACAGATAAAATCTGCCTGTTAAAAAATCAATCACTGGTTTAAAATTATGGTCCTGATTAACGTTTAGATGACATGTTTATAGGATACTGTTGATCCACACCTAGGCAAGCCTGTACAACAACTAAAATTCTGAAGTTGTAAAACTGTGTTTGTTTGACTTTTATAGGTTGCCCAGATTCAGTAAGTCATAAAAAATTAGTAGGCAAACTGACTAGGTATTCACTGCCCTGCCTTAATAAAATTGCTCCTGTTCTGTTCTGTGCTCATCTAGATATCCTACTATAGGACTTTAAATCGTTTGAAACTGCTTGTTTGAGGCGTGAAATTGTTTGTTTATTTGTGGAGGTGAATGTGAGCCTTTAACTACTTTTTTTATGTGACAGTCCTACCTGTTTTGTTTGAGGCCTAGTTTTCTCCTTTTAAGTACCATAGGTGAGTCTAGAACCACCTTGAATAGAGATCCTAAGCACCTCCAGGACAATAGGTAAGGGACGAGTAATGCACGCATAGAGTACGTATTCAATTAGAACCGCTCATATGATAATTAAGGGGAGGGTAATTGGGTAGTAAAGGATATGATGACTTGCGCGATAATGCTATGCGTAACACCTCTATTTGAGGAAAGTTTATCGAGTATTGTACAGAAGTGATCCTATAGGCTAATAACCCTAGGACCCCTTTATTCTCGATTTGAAATGATCTCTATTTGTTTAAATTGCTTTTTGACTAATTCACTTAAATTGAGTTTGGCCGGGACCCACCGTTGTGGACCTCGAGGGGTGCCTAACACCTTTCCCTCAAGGTAATTTCGAGCCCTTACCAAATCTATGGTAATATAAACCAATTTATGAGTTATTTGCATTAGGTTCCCTAACACACCTTAAATCCGTTAGGTGGCGACTCTTAAAATTCTATACCCCTTCCCAAAAGGAAATGAGTTGTCCCAAAAGATGTTGAAACCCGAACTCTGCGGGGAAAAAGGGGGCGCGATAGTGGTTCGTATTCTCCTCCTACAGGATTTTTTGCAAGATTATCTGCCAAAGCTTGTCCCTTGACTGCGTTATGAGTTACATAGATTATATCAAACTCGCTCCGCAATATTTTCCACTTATCCAGCTTCCCCGTAGGGATAGGTTTATGGAACATGTACTTCAGGGGATCCATCCTCGATATTGATTATGTGGTATAGGCACAGAAGTAGTGCCTCAATTTCTAAGCTATCCAGGTAAGAGCACATCAATTGCGTTCCAACAGAGAGTACCGTGCTTCATAAGGTATGAAATTCTTACTCAAGTAATATATGGCTTGCTCCTTTCTTCCCGTCTCGTCATGTTGTCCCAAAACACAACCGAAAGCCCCATCTAGCACTGCAAGGTAGAGTAGTAGTGGTCTACCAGGTTCTAGCGAGACTAAGACTGGTGGTGTGGACATGTATTCCTTGATTTTGTCAAAAGCCTTCTGACAATCCTCAGTCCAACTGGTTGCGGCATCCTTCTTAGGCATTTTTGAAATCGGTTCACATATTAATGTGGACTGTGCTATGAAGCGGCTGATGTAATTGAGGCGTCCCAAGAAACTCATCACATCCTTCTTGTTCTTTGGTGGTGGTAATTCCTGGATAGATTTAACCTTTGACGGGTATAACTCGATTCCTCGGCGGTTGTCAAAGAATCCCAATAATTTTCCTGCAGGAAACCCGAATGCACATTTTGCAGGGTTCATCTTTAGATTGTACTTCCGCACCGGTCAAATCACTTTCTCAAGTTTGCTGTGTGATCAGTGGCTTTCTTGGATTTGATGATGACGCCGTCAACATATACCTCTATTTCTTTATGTATCATATCATGGAAGATGGTTGTCATGGCCCTCATTTATGTGGCCCCAGCATTCTTTAGACCTAATGGCATCATTTTATAGCAATATACTCCCCATGGTGTAATAAAGGTTGTCTTTTCTGCGTCTTCTTCATCCATCCAAATCTGATGATAATCCGCGAAGCAATCAACAAAGGAGTGGAGCTCATGCTTGGCGCAATTATCAATCAGTACATGTATATTTTGTAGTGGAAAATCATCTTTGGGACTTGCTCTGTTTAAATCCCGATTATCAACACACACGCTGACCTTCCCATCTTTCTTTGGGACCGGCACAATGTTGGCCAACCAAGTTGGATATTCAACTACCCTGAGGACCTTAACTTTTATTTACTTAGTGACTTCTTCCTTGATTTTTAGACTCATGTATGGCTTGAACTTCCTGAGTTTGTGCTTTACTAGTAGACACATCAGATTAATAGGTAGCTTATGAGCTACTATGGATGTGCTCAATCCGGTTATATCGTCATACGACCATGCAAAAATGTCCTCATATTCTTTCAGAAAACGAGTGTATTCTTCCTTCTCTGACAGTGACAAGTGGATGCTTATGCGAGTTACTTTGATGGTTTCGGAATCTCCCAAATTGACGATCTGGGTTTCGTCCTGGTTGGACTTGGGCTTGTTCTCAAAAGTCTCTACATCTCTGATAATTTCCTCAGGTAACACATTATTTACATTGAAAATGGTAATTACAATTAAATTTGATTGTGTGGTTCTAAAAATACGTGATTTATGTTAATACCAGTTTTTAGGCAATAGATGCTAAGTGTGAGTTAGGAAAATGAGATGAGAGCAAAAGGTAATGGGTTAAGCAAATCGAGCAGTGGCGATATCGGGGTCTCGAGGTGGCCTAAGTCGGGCCTCGAGGTCGAGCTAATAAGCTTGACCGGGACAGTCTATGAAGAACTAAGAGTTCTAAGGGCCTTGAAGGTGGCTCTTTATGATCAATGGTGAGTAATAAATGAAGAACAATCAATGAAATACAATAAATGTACGCAATAAATCAACAGAGAGACAATAGAGTATCTTTGAGTTAGAAAGAAAAGAATGTTTTTGTTCTTATATTGAATATCATGTGTGCAAGAATGATAAGGATCCCCTTTATATAAGAGGGGGAAATCCAACATAGTACATATGCATTTATTACAAAGAAGAGTAGCTGGTACAATTTATTTAATGTCATATTACGTTCTTGTACTATTCTTGCAGGCTTGGTCAGCTTTAACAACGGGCCTTTTGGGAATTTCCCGCTTGTCCATGATGGTCATCGATGTACACCGTCCCGAGGTCGAGCATGGGGAATCCCCGATGTGCTCCTTCTATACCGGGCCGATGCGAGCCCATGTCTCGGTACAGCAGTGTAATAACTGAGGTGGGGAGAGTAAAAATAGGCTTCCGCATGGGGGAGGTAGTACAAGTAGAAATTCCCAAAGCTGAGGAAAGAATAGTAACACACAAAGCTGGCTTCCTCAGCGCATATACATACCCCTTCACTCAAGGCCACGTAGACTCTTCTTCCCCACCAATAGATCCAGTGATTCTTGACTTTTGTCGTCAGTACCGAGTGACACTCGGTCAAATTTATCCTTCTTTCCGGAGGATTGTTTACATGCTCTGGTATTTCTCCAACCGAGTCGAGGGAATGACCTTCACCCTCGACCACTTGATCGGATTGTATAGCCCGTCTCTTCCGAGGGGATTTAATTAAGCTACACCATCGATCCGCCAAGACATTCTTTGTAAGCATCGATGAGAACAAAGACTGGGGATGGATGAGCCTGTTTGTCAGAGTAAGAACCTCAGACATCATCCATGTTGATAGGATGCCATTCCCGGAGGAGTGGAACATGAAGCACAAGTATTCCCTTATTGAGCATGTTTCATTGCTCCTCCTTCTTCTTCTGAATTGGTTTTCTTTTGATTATGTAGCCACAATTTGGTTTCCTGGCGTGGTCCAGGACCTCTCGAGATGGATCAAATGTTTAGACTCCACTTTTCCATATGGCAAGCGTGCTTGGCATGATTTTGACAAAACGCGGTTGCAGGCTAATAACCATGGTATGCTTTTGATGTTGTCGTTCCCACATTTTTTGTAAGTATTCTTTGTGGTGGTAAGTTTGACATATCAAGCCTGTGCAGACCTCGGGGAAGGTGTGTGATGAGACCGCCTCCTCCTGGTGAAGAGGAGGCTTCGAAGCCCACCAAAGACAAGAAAAGGAAAAAGGAGGCATCGCCGGAGTTTCCAAAGGCAAAGAAAAGCAAGACCCGAAAGCCTAAGAGCGATGCCATGGTCTTGAATTTGGCTGCTTCTTCAAGTCTTCGTACCGAAGACAAAGATAATGATGATGATGATTGCCCTTTGGTACAAAGGGTAAGAAGGAGCACTGATGCTCCAAAAGTTGTTGGGCAGAAGGCCGCCGAGTCGGGGGTGGCCGACGTGGAACAACCTCAAGACGAGGAGACCCTCGAGGAGGGTTTGGGGGCAGTCCTCGAGCCTCAAGTTGGACATGGTACAGTCCGTGTTGACGAGTTTGACGGGCCAGAATCTGAAATTATTCGGGGTCGAGAAGAGGCCCCTATAGAAATTGACTCTGTGGGCAGCTTCGCATCGGGCCCTGTGTTTTCCCCAGTGGATATAAGGGAAGCCCAAAATAGGGAGGCTGCAAATGTGGGGGCCTCTCAAGGAGAGGATGATACATTTAAAGATTACTTCATCGGTCTCGAGGAGGATACTTGTAACGACCCGACCGGTCGTTTAACGTATTCAGACCCCGTTCCACTAAATAAGGCTTTTTGTAGTGGCTTATAGTGATTTATGACTTGCGGGGATTGGTGGTTCGGGATTCAGAAGTGTTTGGAGCAGTATAGGAGCACTTGGTTCCTTAAGGTTGGCTTTTAAGGCCAAGTTTGACTTCGATCAACCTTTTGAGCAAACGACCTCGGAATCGAGTTCCGACAGTTCTGACAACTTCGTATGATTATTTCGGACTTGTGCGTATGTCCAGAATGGGTTTTGGATGACCCGGGGGCATTTCGACGCCAAATAGCGAAATAGAGTTTCCTTAAGTTCATAATTTGTTTGGAACGTGTTTTTCTGCTTCCAAGATCCGAACGGAATTCCGAGACCAGGAATAGTTCCATTATGTCATTTATGACTTGCCTGCAAAATTTGGTGTCATTCCGAGTAGTATAGGTCGGTTCGGCGCATTAAAACCGAATTCAAGAACTAGAATTTTTTTAAAGCTTGATTCTAGGGGTTTGAGGTGTGATTTTGAGTTTTAGCATTGTTTTGGGTGTTCCGAAGGCTCGAGCAAGTCCGTAATAAGATTTAGGACTTGTTGGTACAATTGCACGGGGTCTCGGGTGGGGCCAGGTGCCTCCCGGTGACCAAACGGTGCCAAAAGAAAAACCAGCAGCTTCAGCTGCTAGTGTGACCGCAGGTGCGGTTGCCCAGATCGCAGGTGAAAGACCACCCCTGCGGTCAAGGCCTCGCAGGTGAGGCCCAAGGGGAGATGGTCCAAATCCGTAGGTGCGGACCTTTCTCAGCAGGAGCGGATCCGCTAGTGCGGAAATCCCTCGACAGGTGCGATCCCCAGCCTCCTTGCCAACTTCCGTAGGTACGAGCCTTGGCTCGCAGGTGCGAGACCGCAGGTGCGGTCCTCAAGCCGTAGGTGCGAGATCACTGAAGGAAGCGAGCCCATTTTAGCACGGGACTTAGCCATTTTTCACCATTTTCTTCTTCACCATAGGCGATTTTGAGAGCTCACAAGAGGGTATTCGGCCTAGCTACTAAGAGGTAAGTAATTTCCATTTAAATGTTGCTTTATTACAACAAAGTTTAGGTAGAATAACAACCAATTAGTGCAAATCAAAGGGGTTAGAGTTGAAACCTAGGGTTTAGGAACTTTAGAGAATTTCACCACTTATCTACCATGAAATCATACAAAAAACTATATATTAATGATCCTTAGGTTATGGGTGAGTGTGTTCTTCGAAAATTTCCGGAATCCGAGCATGTGGCCCGGGGGTGTATTTTGGGATTTTTCACGTAGGGTGAATTAACTAAACTAATAGGAGAATTTCATACATTTGAGTGTATATTAACATATTTATATAACATTTGACTAGCTCGGGTGTAATGTATGGATTTTCGGGCGCGTTCTTGGTTCGAGAAGTAGGTTCGGCATGAGGTGAGTCTCCTTTACAACCTTGTAAGAGGGAATTGTCCCCATAGGTACATATAAATGATTGAATTATCCTTATTTGCGGGGGCTACGCACGCGCAAAGTGACGAGAGTCCGTGCGTAGCTACTACTATGTTATGTCGGGTAGAATTTAGGATTTCACAAGCATGCCATTATGTGCCTTACCCGTATATTTACATGTGTTCCTAGTTGCTTATTGTCTTTGAAATTGACCTGATGATATTAGGAAATTATGTGTAAGTTTAAATGCTTAAATATCTGTTTTCTAGTATAATTCATGATAAATTCATGAATTTCCAAATAATTATGTGTATGTATACGAGCACCCGTGTCGCATGTATGATTCGTGAGCTGGGTAGGCTTATAATTATGTCAACCGCGTCTCATGATTGATTCACGAGTGGAGTAATAGATGCATCTATGGTTCGTGCCATTCGACCCTCGGCAGTGCACAGTTATTTTTGCGTCGCTTCGGCCGTACGCCTCGACATTCTATATGCTATTATTTGACTGAGAGTCTTATTGTTATAATCAAATAAATTGTTCTTTGTGGACGGACGACTTGGGACTTTTATTGATATTATTATTTGACACTGCGGGTAGATTCTAGTTCACATACTTGATATTCCATGCCTACTTGATTGCCATGACTGTTAATCCTATCTAGATTTATTTAATTATACCAGTGCTAATGACCCTAGTAAGTAATACGTCTATCTCTCGTCACTACTTCTTCGAGTTTAGACGGGATACTCACTAGGTACATATTTGTTTATATGTACTCATGCTACGCTTTTGTACTTAATTGTACAGGTTCTGAGGCAGGTGTATCTAGTTACCATACCGGAGCGCGATCTTGAGGGTACTATCTGGATTAGACTACACGGTGAGCTCCTCTTCCTGGCGTTTCTCAGCAGCACTGTGGAGTTTCTATTATTTTTTTGGATATTTTTGTCTACCCTCTTTCAGACAGTTGTACATTTATTTTGTTTATTTTGTATATTCCACTAGTCGCCGGTGGACTTGTGACACTAGGTCTTGGCACACGTAGTTGGCTTTTCCTAGTATTTTGCTATATTGTGTATGTTGGAAAACGATCTTTTGAGTTTCATTTAATCAAGTTGCGTCACTTGACTGTTTCCTTTAAATGATTTCCTAACTTAAAATTTGGCAAGTACTTAAATATCCAACTAAGTGAAGTAACTTCGGTAGTGAGTTAGTGTTGTCTTTCCTGACTCCGGTGTTGGGCGCCATCACGATATGAGTAGGAATTTGGGTCGTGAAAACACCGATCTTGATGCCCCCTTGCTTTCGAGAAGGCTGGAAAGCTTCAAAAGAAAGTAATCCTCTTTGACATATTACTTGTGCTTTGAATTTCTATCTTTTTTTTCTAACTTCTCTCCTTCGTACTGCAACTCAATAAGTTGTATGACCATGCCTTTTATAAGCTTCAAGACGAGCTTACTTGGCATGAGGTGGAGCTCGAGAAGCTCACCTCAGAGCTGAATGAGTCAAAGACTTTCTCTGCCCGAAAGGACGAGGAGCTGAATGAGCTTCAGGCCAGTCTGGAGGGAGTGCATCAAGAGCGGACCAGCTTCGCTGAGCAGGTAACATGGCACTCATGAGTTCATCTCTTCATTCTCATAGTTTGGTATTCACCATCTGGATTTGTCTTTGCAAATTAAGCAAAATAATGCCATGGTAAGGGAACTTCAGGAGGATGTCGCAGCCAAGGAAGTTGAGGTCCTCGAGCTGAAGCGGCTGAATGATGTCGTGGCCTCGGAGAGATATTCTCTAAGGAGAGTTGACATCGGCCCGATATCTTCTCCAAAATGCTCAGGAAGAGGCATTTTTATTATCTGCGGCCAAGTCTAAGGCTGATGAATATGTGGCATCATATAAAAGGGATGTCGTTGCCGCTAATGATGGAGCTAGAGAGATATCCGAGAAGGCCAAGCTGACACTGGCTCGGGCCATTGCTCATGCTTGTTTGCAAGCTGGGAGGCAGAACATCGAGGAAGCAAGTGCCGAAGGTATCGATCTCTCTGCTGAGATTGAGAAAGCCAAGACTTTGGAGGAAGAATCAGCACCTTCAACTTATTCAGACGAGGGCTCCGGAAGAGACTCAGATAGTAGTGAGGGAGAAGAGTGGGCTCGCTTTGTCATTTTTGCTTTCTTCTTTCTTTTTTCCTTTATTTTTGTATATGGGCTCCTCGGGGGAGCTTTGGAAAGACACCTTTTGTAAAGGTATTTTTAGAATGCAAAAAAGACTCTTTTGTTTCAAGTCTTCAAATTTTGCCCTTCAATGTTCAAGCGAAGTTAATCTTTGAAATTTCATGTTGACTCTTTGGAACCCATACTTAGAGTACTAGATATCCTCGAGGTCGGGCACCATCTCGAGGATAGAATGATAGCTCTTTTAGAGCCCATACTTGTAGTAATAGAAATCCTCAAGATAGGGAACCATCTCGGGGCTAGATAGATACTGGGATCTCGATCCCTCGGACGTTGTATGACAACGTCATACATATGACATGACTATGAGGTGACCGAGGTGGTCCCGCCGGTACAATTACCCAAACATTATAATGAATTGGTCAGAAATAATTGGCCTTCAAAGTAGGTGAACAGTCATTGCTGGTTCTATATATGTTCTTGCTTTCCTCTCATTTGAGGATTCTGTTATTTTGAGAAAATATCCTTTTTATAGAGCTCTTCTTCCTTGCATCAGTTCTTTCGTCGTGTTAATTCAAAGCTTCCGCCTAAGTTCTCATTTCCCTTTTATTGTTTCACCATAGTTATGGCTGCTATGCCAAAATCCGTCCATCAAGAAGAGGAGAGTTCTGCCTCGGCTTCTCCCCCGGTCGGTGGTACACCGCCGGCGTCTGGTGAGCCTACCTCGAGATGCTTTGTCTCGAGGAGGGACTTTGTGCTAGAGAGACCTCTCAATGTTCAAGGCCATTAGGAGCATGCATCGAGGTTCAACCCATCCATAGGAGAGAAACACCTCGAGGCAGTGAGGAGACACTACAGATAGGGAGAAAGGGTGTGTTTACCTTGAAAATGGTAATTATAATTAAATTTTATTATGTGGTTCTAAAAATATGTGATTTTTTTTTGTGCTAGTTTTTAAGAAATAGAGGCTAAGAGTGAGTGAAATAAATGAGATAAGAATGATATGAAATCAAAAATAGGCAAACTAGATTGCCTCAGGTCAGGGGCTCCGAGCCGGCCGAGATGAGTCCTCGAAGTCGAGGCTCGGGGCTAGTGATGAATAGTTAATGGAGCTATAACACTTCTGTGGGTCTTGAAGTAGGCTATTTATAATCAATGATGAATAATAAATTAATAACAATCAATGAAATACAATAAATATAAGTAACAAATGAGTAAAGAAACAATAGAGGATGTTTGAGTTAGAGAGCAAAGAATGTTCTTGTTCCTTGTATTGAATATCGTGTTTGCCAAAAATGACAAGTGTCCCCTTTATATAGGAGGGGGAATCCCAACATAGTACATAAGCATTTATTACAAAGATATGCAGCTGGTACAACTATTTAATGTCACAGTACGGACTTGTACTATTCTTTGCAGACTTGGTCGCCTTCGCCCTCGTGCCGCTTTCTCATGATAGTCGTCGACCTGCATCACCCTGAGGTCGAACATAAGGAACACTCGCGGTCAGTACTCGAGCTTTACCTCGAGCCATCTGCGGATAGGCTATGAAATTCCATAATAATATAAAATTGGTCTCTCCGATTTTAGCCGTATACAGATAGTCCCCGCGTTTCTTAGAATAGAATGATATGAAACGACTTTTACCTCGATTTTCTCGAACCACTTATAATGACATCATGCTTTTGACGTAAGCTTTCGAAGTGATTGAATATACCGCCGGTCCATTTTCCCAAAAGCGTTGATTGTGTCATTGATCCGTTTCCCCAAAAGCATTGATAGCGTCGTCGATCTGTTTCCCCAAAAGCATAGATTGCGCCGTCGGTTACGTTACCATCTCCCTATAAATGAGGGATTGTTTGAACCAAAACTTCCCCCATTCTTTCTCCAACAACCTTTAGTCCTTCCCTTCTCCATATTCTCCTTCAAACTCCTATTTTTATGGTTCAAACCAGTGAACATAAGGTCATATGGCAACAACTTTGTCAGTTATGCCATGACTTTATTTTCAAATATTTTCCCCTATGAATGGGGTTATACTGAGTTGTTGTTGTTGTTGTTGTTGTCGTTGTTGACACGAAATAATGAGAGAAGGGCACCAAATGTTTTTCGTATCGGAAGATATGTGGTCCTTACACCGCTGCTCATCTCTATTGACTTCAACCTGGTGTGGCGCTTCATTCCTTTCGCTTTTTGTGGAGTGAGGTGGCACTATCTACTAGCTTTTGCATCCCACACCGGTACAATGTCTCAAGAAGTGGCTTCATAATAGTAGAGATGGCGAGATCCATACTTGCAAAGTTTTTCACCAGGCCACAATTTTCTTCGCCTGTTAAAAGCTTTTGCTCTTTGATAGGCTATAGCCTTTTCTTCATCCCTTTTCGGAGGAGGTCCTTGAAGACGCCTATTTAATCAAAATGGAGTTCCAGAGGAAGAGGTTCTCGAAGATGTCGCTCTTGAGGATACTCCCTCGAAAGTAGATTAGGCCTTTGGCTGCTGTTGTTTTTCTTCTTTGTTTCTGTGTAAGGGCCCCTCGTGGGCTTTGTAAATATATCCTATTAATATAAGAATTTCTTCATTTTTCCTTCAATTTTTGTGATATCCAAGTGTATGACTCTAATGATTAATCCGAATATTGGACTCGTGACATAATAAACCCTTAGGTTTTCAGTTGATTAATATGATGCTCCTTAAAGTCTTTTGTTATCCCTTGGACTAAGCTTGGATTGATTTAATGCGAACTTGGGTCACCGAGGCTTTTGGGTCCGAGTTGGGTGAGAGCTGGATATTGACTCTTGAAATAAATATAGCCCGTTGATAGTCTCGAGTGAGAATTATCTTGAACTCAGGTAGCCTTTTGGACTTAATAGTCCGGTGAGCGTTTGCTCGAACTCAAAATAGAGACAGCCCTGCGGATTTATAAATAGTCTTCGAGTGAGAACTTGCTCAAACTCGGGTAGCCCTTGGGCTTGAATAGTCGAGTGAGCGTTTGCTCGATCTCGAGATAGAGACAGCCCTGAGGCTTTATAAATAGTTCTTGAGTGTGGACTTTCTCGAACTCGGAGGTTGCTGCCTTGCTCACTTCCGAAGATGAATGGAGATGACGGCGATGTACCCGACGGAGTAGAGGCCATTGAAGACTCTAGGGATAGAGTTGGAGTTGCTGAAGGCATAACTCCCGAGAGAGCCGTAGAAGAAGCGCCCTCGGTGATAGATTATGGTTATAATTATTTTCTCCTTTGTAAGAGCTTCAAACACAAGTTCTGTAAAATATGCTCCTTTGACTTTTTAATATATATAGGAATCTTTTCATCTTTCATCGTTTCTCGTTTCACCTCTGCTTTTTGTAATAGATTGCAATGCTTGTTTGTCATTGGTCTGAGATCCGGACTCCGGAGCAAACCCTTAGGTTTCTGTTTTTGATGAGTAATTTCTCAATGACCGAAGATTGATCGTTCATAGTTTAGCCCCCGAATCAAGTTTTGACTTGAGTTTTGCAATCTTCAAGTCTTAAAGTCAGCCTTGAAATTCTTCTATGATGTGTCACGCCCCAAAATCAAGGGACGAGACCGGCGCCTAACCGGATGAACCCAATCAAGCAAACCTGGTATGCCTTTCCTACCCAACGTATTACCCCGTGTTCATAACATACATTATTCCATGTGAGTTAGACAATTTAGATCCAAAGTACAATTTATAACATGATTCCATTTCTTTCCTCTTTTAACTTTCAACAATAGATAATCCAAAACATACAAGTTACATACAAATTTTCGGATTTGCGATCCACCATTACGAGTGAGTACAACTACCACCTAAAAAATATATATATATACAACCCACACAGTATCTATGGAGCCTCTAAGAGTACTAGGAGTTTTACATAGACTTGCCGGCAACAAGGCCCCGACTATACCTTTTACATCATAAGCAAAAGAGGATGGTACAATCACACACGGCCCCGAGAGGAAATTGGGCTCACCAAGACTGCTGAAAAGATGAAGAGGAGGCACCACTAACGGTGGGCTGAGCTACCTGCTATGGAACCACCTACATCCATATAAAAGATGTAGCACCCCCGGCAAAAGGGACGTTAGTACCGTTAAATAGTACTAGTATGTATGAACAAACTTTACTCTAAGTAAAATCAAATAATACACAGATAGGAGACAGCTTAAGAAACCAACAAATAGTTCACAGAGATACGGAAACAAACACAATTGAGAGTTTCACAGATTCTTATTTCAACACAATCATATTCCACACTTATTCCTTCTCATCATTCCACCCTTATTACTCCTGTTGCGGCGCGCAACCCGATCCCACCGGACAATCACCTTTCAGTCTTATTACATTCTGTTGCAGCGTGCAACTCGATCCCACCGTACAATTCACATTCCACCCTTTTTACCTCTCTACCCTTATTACTTCGTGTTGCGGCGTGCAACCTGATCCCACCGACAATCACATTTTGTAGCCACAATAACATCCCACAATAAAATCACAAGGCTTCATATCATCAAGAGTACAATTTCATAACAACCAATCAATCATGTGTTCACAATAGTCTTTATCAACCTTTAATTAAATCACAAAGATTCTCATCAATCAAGAATATAAATTCATTACAACCAACAATCCGTACGAAGTCAAGCGACAATAAACCTTGCCAAGCAATGAGTCATATCCAATATTGTCATGGTCATTTAGTTCGATTAAATAAATTCACAACTCTTTTTCATCATTTGTTACACAGCCCTTAGCGCTTAGATACATTCACACATTTGGGTTCTTTACCATTCTTTTATACCAACATATTCAAGCACTTAACGAACCTTGCACATGATAGAGTAATCACAAGAAAATCATCTTTCACAAATTCAATTAACATGGTAATCGACTAAGAGAATCAGAGAATGATGTCACGCCCCAAAACTGAGGGACGAGACCGGCGCCTAACCGGATGAACCCAGTCAAGCGGACCTGGATTGCCTTTCCTACCCAACGTATTACCCTGTGTTCATGACGTACAATATTCCGTATTAGTTAGCCAATTTAGATTTGAAGTACACTTTACAACATTATTCCATTTTCCTCCTTTAGTTTTCAACAATAGATAATCCAAAATATACAAGTATACAATATTTCTGGTTTGCGATCCACAATTATAAGTGAGTACAACTACCGCCCAAAATATACATATACATATACATATACAACCCACACAGTGTCTACGGAGTCTCTAAGAGTTCTTAGGAGTTTTACATAACTTGCCGGCAACAAGGCCTCGGCTATACCTTTACAACATAAGCAAAAGAGGATAGTATAATCCACACGCGACGCCGAGAAGAAGAGGGGCTCACCAAAACTGCTGAAGAGATGAAGAAGAGGCACCACTAACGGCAGGCTGAGCTACATGCTATGGAACCACCTACATCCATATAAAAGATGTAGCGCCCCCGGGAAAGGGACGTTAGAACCATTGAATAGTACTAGTAAGTATGAACAAACTTTACTCTAAGTACAATCAAACAATACACTGATAAGAGACAGTTAATGGAACCAACAAGTATTGCACATAAACAGAAACAACCACAATCAAGAGTTTCACAAGTTCTCATTTCAACACAACCACATTCCACCCTTATTACCTTTCCACCCTTATTACTTCGTCCACCCTTGTTACCTCTCCACCCTTATTAACTTGTGTTTCAGCGTGCAACCCGATCCCTCCGGACAATCACATTTCAGCCTTGTTACACTCTGTTGCGGCATGCAACCTAATCCCACCGGACAATCATATTTCATAACAACAATCACCAACAATTAAATCACAAGGATCTTCATTACAAGGAACACAAGTTCATATCAACAATTCGTTGTGTGGACTCACGGCATAATGATTCTCACCAAGCAGTAGTTCATGTACACGGCGTTTCCATAATCGTTCAACTCAATTACATCAATTCACAATACCCTTTTTCATCACTTACCACACACGGTTTTTAGCCATTAGATACATTCCCACACTTGGGAACATTAACATTCTTTCATATCGATACCCTCGAGCATTTAACGAGATTTGCACATAATAAGACAGGCACAACAAACCACTTTTCACAATCTCAATTAGCATAGTAGTCAACAAGAAATTCAGGGAGTGAAGTCTTACGCCTCAACACATTTGGACAGTCAATTCACATATTCTCAAACAAGGTACGCATACCGTATGCTCGGACACCAGCAAGAGGATTCAACAAAGGTTAAAGTTAGCCATACATACCTCGAGTCGAATTTCCCCTTTTTAATTTCTATCACAAATCACCGGACCGTATAGCACCGTCAATCTATTCCATATTGTGACATATTTCACTTAGAATTAGGAAGCTTGATTTCAATTGGGCATTTTATCAAACACTATGTGACCCCTTAGATTACTACCCCCTTTTTGAGAACAATTGCCCAAACTTGTTTTCTCTTTACTAGATCACGGAGTTTAACTTAGATGCATGCAAGGTATCAACATTAATTGTAAAGAACCAACCTATGTGTGATTTATTCTTAACCAAAATCTGAGAATTAAAGGGAAACGGGGTGAAGACTTACCTCTTTTAGTGAAGAAAATGATAATAACTCGATAATTTTAGGGCTTGAGTGATTTTGGAAAAATCAAATTGATAAAGATGGAGCTTTCTCTCTCAAGAACCCTCTCTCCCTATTTTTGTTCAGAAATTCCTTAAAAAATTAAGGGGATGGGTGTTTTATTAAACAGGGGATTTGGTTTTAAATTTAGAAAATAGGAGCCCTGACACAGAAATGCGGTCAGGAATGTGATCGCATTCCTTCTATGCGGTCTGCATTCCTGTCGCATAAATGGCCCTCAGATGGGCCAACATTGGAAAACAATCTGCCCAGGTATGCGACCACTATGCGGTATGCATACTTGTTATGTGATCGCATAGTGCGTCGCATAACCTCCCTTGCAAAAACCATGCGGCAGGAATGCGACAACTATGCGGTCCGCATACCCAAAATGCGATCGCATTCTGGGCCGCATAGTTGTCCTCAATTTGGACAGAAGCCTCATCATATATACGATCATTATGCGGTCCGCATAGACGTTATGCGATAGCATAATGCGTCGCATAAAACCACAAAATTATGGAAAATTATATTTTTCAAGTTTCGGGGTACTTTTTACTCAAAATAGGTTCGTTTTAAGAATTTCTACAGTTATAACAATACAGGGACCTATTCGGGCATTATTTGAGACATGAAATTTNGAAACACAATATGCGAAACCCCAATTTTCAGTAACTCCGATATTTTCTGAAAATTTTCGCTGGAGTTTCCTTTGTAAATAGGCCTATATACCTGTCAGAGAGCCCCCGAAACACATTTCCAATTTAATGCTACATAATGCAGTTATTCTAACAACTTGTATATAACCTTGTTACCTCAACAACTTGCATATATTCAATTACTTCAACATGCCATATACACTTCAATTAATCATTACCAATCTACACTTCAATTAATCATTTAACCATCATATGAGTTTCACATAATTTCATTTACTCCAACCATTTGCACATAATTCAGTTATCCCATCAAATCACATACAATTCAATTTCTTCAACATGCTTATACATAATTCAGTTAACACCACAACTTGCATATCATTTAACTAACACATGAATTGAACATAATTTAGCTTACTTCAAAGAGTTGCGCCTTACCCAAATAATCACAACATACACAAATATGGCACAACTTGAGATGTTACAATAATAAGGAAATTAGGAGAGTGAAGTGTTCTTGCACAAAATTAAACACAATTGTGTATTCACTTAGAGATGACAGTTCTCACGATCACTACTAGACTTGTTCAAACAAATGGGGATATTTTCGACTTGCTGACTTCGCCATAACACTTTGAGAGAAGCAATTTCTTTGTCCCTCAACCTACAGACTTTCCTATCAAGAATAGAAACCGTAACTTCTTCATATGACAATTCTTCATTGATTTAAATGGTCTCAACTGGCACGATGGCTGCTGGATCTCCAATTACCTTCTTTAACATGGACACATGAAACACTGGATGCACTAATGACATTTCAGGGGCAATTCCAACCTATACGCTACTTTCCTTATCCTTTGAGCAATGCGATATGGCCCGACCTACCTTGTGTTTAATTTCCCTTTCTTCCCAAACCGCATCACTCCCTTCATGGGAGACACCTTCGTGAATACCCAATCATCTACTTGAAACTCCAAATCTCTACGACGAACATCCGCATAGGGTTTCTGACGACTCTGAGCAGTTTTCACCCTTTCCTGAATGACTCTAACTTTTTCCATTGCATGATGCACAAGATCTGGTCCTAGCAATTCTGCCTCACCAACCTCAAACCATTCAATCAGAGACCTACGCCTCCTCCCATACAATGCCTCAAATGGGGCCATCCGAATACTAACATGGAAACTGTTATTGTAAGCAAATTATATAAGCGGCAAGTGATCATCCCAACAACCTTTGAAATCCAAAACACAAGACCGTAACATATCCTCAAGCGTCTGAATAGTCCGTTCCGCTTGACCGTCGGCCTGCAGGTGGAAAGCCGTGCTGAGATTTACCTGAGTACCAAAAGCTTGCTGAAATATTCTCCAAAAATTAGCTGTGAACTGGGCCTCTCGATCCGAGATAATAGAAGCTGGAGTGCCATGGAGTTTGACTATTTCTTTGATATACAACTAAGCGTACTGTTATGCAGTATCAGTGGACTTGACTGGTAAGAAGTGAGCTAATTTCGTGAGTCGATCAACTATCACCCAAATTAAGTCGAACTTGCGTTGAGTGCGAGGTAACCCTACCACGAAGTCTATATTGATCATTTCCCATTTCCACATCGGTATTTCCATAAGCTGCGTCAACCTACCGGGACTATGATGCTCGGCCGTCACCTGCTGACAATTCGGACATCTAGCCACAAAGTCCTCCACACCCCTCTTGATACTACCCTACCAATAAATCTCCTTGAGATCGTGATACATTTTCGTAAAACCTGGGTGAACAGAATACCTGGATGAGCCTTTGCCATTACCCTCTCCCGGAGATCATCCACATCTGGAACACATAATCTCCCTTGACACCGCAAGACACAGTCATTATTGCCGAGTAAAAGAGCTAAAATCTTGTGATTCAAAATTGCTTTCCTCAATTGTATCAATGTTCGATCTCTGAATTGTTGTTCCTTGACTTCCGCTACAAGCGAGGACTCCGCTCCATTACGCACCACGACATTCCCCTCACCTGAGGTCAAAAGACAGCCCCCAAGACTGGCCAATTGATAAACCTCCCGAGCCAAAGGCCTCTGACCGGCCTCCAAATGTGCCAAGCTACCCATGGATTTTTTACTAAGAGCATCGGCTACCACACTCGCCTTCCCTGGATGGTACAAAATATTCATATCATAATCCTTGAGCAATTCTAACCACCTCCGCTGCCTTAGGTTCAACTCCTTCTGCTTGAACAAATACTAAAGACTCTTGTGGTCTGTGAACACGTCCACATAGACCCCATAAAGATAATGCCGCCAAATTTTCATTGCAAACACAACCGCTGCGAGCTCCAAATCATGCGTCAGATAATTCTTCTCGTGATTATTGATCTGCCTTGAAGCATACGCTATAACTTTACCTCATTGCATAAACACACACCCCAAACCAACTCTCGAAGCATCACAATAAACCATGAATCCTTCTGTACCTTCTGGCAAGGTCAACACTGGTGCCGAAGTCAATCTCAACTTCAATTCCTGAAAACTCTTTTCACAAGCATCGGACCACTGAAACTTAATTGCCTTATGTGCCAGCTTAGTCAATGGGGAGGCGAGGGTAGAGAATCCTTCCACAAACCTCCGATAAGACCTAGCTAGACCCAAGAAACTACAAATCTCTGTCGGGGTCATTGGTCTAGGCTAATCCTTCACTGCTGCAATATTTTGGGGATCAACGTGAATCCCTTCCCTAGAAACAACATGGCCCAAAAAGGTGATTGATTCTAGCCAAACCTCACATTTTGAAAACATTGCATACAACTGGTGCTGATGAAGAGTCTGCAGAACTGCCCTGAGGTGATTAGCATGATCTTCCTGACTTCGCGAATAAACAAGGATATCGTCAATAAAGACAATCACAAAGGAGTCAAGAAACGATTTGAAAACCCAATTCATAAGATCCATAAAAGCTGTTGGGGCGTTGGTTAGCCCGAAAGACATTACCAGAAATTCAAAGTACCCATAACGAGTCTTGATGGCGTTCTTAGGGATATCCTGCTCCCTGATCCTTAACAGGTGATACCCGGACCGTAAGTCAATCTATGAGAAGAACCTAGAACCTTGCAATTGATCGAACAAGTCATCTATCCGAGGCAATGGATATTTGTTTTTGATAGTGACCTTGTTGAGCTGCCGATAATCAATACACATCCGAAGTGATCCATCCTTCTTTCAAAAAGAACCGGTGCACCCCAAGGCAACACACTTGGTCGAATGAAACCCATTTCTAATAGATCTTTCAATTGTTCTTTTAACTCCCTCAATTCTGCTGGTGCCATCCAGTAAGGTGGAATAGATATTGGTTGCATATCTAGAAATACATCAATCCCGAAATCTATCTCTCTATCTGGCGGAATTCCAGGAAGCTCATCCGGATACACTTCAAGAAACTCATTCACAGCCGGCACGGACTCGGGAGCAGGCACCTCTGAAGTGGTGTCCGCAACCCGGACAAAATAATAGATGCATCCCTTCCTGATCATCTTGGAGGCTTTAAGATAGGAAATAAACCTTCCTCGGCACAACATCATTCCCTTTCCATTCAATAGCTGGTTCATTAGGAAACTCGAGCCTCGTAATTATGGTTCGGCAGTCGAGTTTAGCAAAGCATGAATAAAGCCAATCCATTCCCATGATTACATCTAAATCTAACATCTATAACTCAATAAGATCGGCCATGGTATATCGACCACACACAGTGATAACATAATTCCTATAGACTCGCACGACCGTAATAGAATCACCAGCCGGAGTCGACACTAAGAACGGCTCATGCAGCTGTTCGGGTTCTATCCCAAAACTTGAAGCAATAAATGGAGTAACATACGACAAAGAGGACCCCAGATCAATAAGAGCATAAACATCAAGTGTTTGTTCAGTCAGAATACCTGTGACAACATCTGGAGAAGCCTTCGCCCTTTGGCGACCACTCAAAGCATAGAATCGATTGGGACCCCTTGACCCCGTGCTTTGCCCCTAGCTGCACCGCGCCCTGCTGGAGCTGGAGTGTGTGCTAAAGATGTAGCGGCCGTGAACTAGACGGCTGAGTAGTGCCCCTACCTGTGCCCTGACTGGGCGCACGACAATCTCGCTGAATATGGAACCTCCCACCTGAACGACTAGACTAATGGAACATCCTGCTGCCTGAACTTGGTCCAAAACGACCTCCTTACTGATAACTGTGCCCTGATGGCGGCGCGCTGGCTGAGGACTCGGCATAGGACTTGATGGCCCTGATGACCCTCTCCCAAGGTCTGATCTCCCACATCCAACTGAACTCCCAGGGTTGCCCGCTGACCGAGCCTTACTACTAATTTCAATTTTCGAGCCTCTGTAGCCTGGGAAAAATCCACAATCTTACCATAGTTCATATCTGAATGCAGAGCAGCTGTAGCAGCCTCATTGACAACCAAGGGACCAAGGCCCTGAACAAACCGACAAACTCTGGCCTCCATAGTCGGCATCATATGGGTAGCATACTTGGAAGAGCGCACGAACTCCATATGGTACTCCCACACACTTATGTGGTCCTGCTTAAGGACCTCAAACTATGTAGCACGAGCTGCCATAACCTCGACAGGCAAGAAATGATCCATGAAAGCATCTACAAACTTGACCCATCTTCCCGGAGGGCTCCCCTCTCCACGGGAACTCTCCAACATCTCAAACCATGAATATGATGCTCCCTTTAGACGATAGGAAGCTAACTCAACTCCCTTTGTCTCATAGCCCTCATAACCCAAAGGGTCTTGTACGTTTCATCTACAAAATCTTGAGGATTGACCTCTAGGTCGTTACCTGTGAACTCTGGAGGGGCTAACCGTAGAAACTGGCTGACCCTAGAATTTGAAGAATCCCTTTGCTCACTAGAGGACGCAGGGGCAGCCTGTGATCTTTGGGCCTGGGAGCCCACAAACGGAGTCAACATTTGAATAGCTCCACTGAGGTCCCCATAAACAATACTGGGGCCGGAAGCCTGGACTGAGGAAGGATTAGGAATATCAGCGGGAGGGATTTCAGTACCCTCCGTTGGAGCAGAAATAGGGATAGACTGGCCTGGCATGGAGGAGTCAGGCAGATTCAAGGTCGGTGAATCATTCTCACCCGCACCATTAGATAAAGGATTCATGGACACACTTGGGGTGGCATTGGCCTCTAGGCCGAGGCGATCTCTGTTAATCGCACGATACAGAGTAACAATGAAACGGTATTTTCCTAAATTTCCATGCAGCCCCCTACTTATAGATGTGGTTGACAACACACCGATAAGAAGGGCTCAACTGGATACGGCTCCGAGACATCCTAGGACACTTTTAAAACCTTAGGCTCTGATACCAAGTTTGTCACGCCCCAATATCGAGGTACGAGACCGACGCCTAACCGGATTAACCAAGTCAAGCGGACCTGGTTTGCCTTTCCTACCCAACGTATTACCCGTGTTCATAACATACATTATTCCATGTGAGTTGGACAATTTAGATCCAAAGTAAAATTTACAACATGATTCCATTTGTTTCCTCTTTTAACTTTCAACAATAGATAATCCAAAACATACAAGTTACATATAACATTTCTGATTTGTGATCCCCATTACGAGTGAGTACAACTACCGCCCAAAATTTACATATATATATATACACAACCCACACAGCGTCTACGGAGCCTCTAATAGTACTAGGAGTTTTATATAGACTTGCTGGCAATAAGGCCCCGGCTATATCTTTTACATATTAAGAAAAAAAGGATAGTACAATCACACACGGCTCCGAGAGGAAATGGGGCTCACCATGACTGCTGAATCCATATAAAAGATGTAGCGACCCTGGCAAAAGGGACGTTAGTACCGTTGAATAATACTAGTATGTATGAACAAACGTTACTCTAAGTAAAATCAAACAATACACAGATAGGAGAAAACTTAAAGAAACCAACAAAAAGTGCACATAGATACGGAAACAATCACAATTGAGAGTTTCACATATTCTTATTTCAACACAATCATATTCCACCCTTATTCCTTCTCATCATTCCACCCTTATTACTCCTGTTGCGGCACGCAACCCGATCCTACCGAACAATCACCTTTCTGTCTTATTACATTCTGTTGCGCCGTGCAACCTGATCCCACCGTACAATTCACATTCCACCCTTTTTACCTCTCCAACCTTATCACTTCGTGTTGCGGCGTGCAACCTGATCCCACCGGACAATCATATTTTGTAGCCATAATAACAGCTCACAATTAAATCACAAGGCTTCATATCATCAAGAGTACAATTTCATAGCAACCAATCAATTATGTGTTCACAATAGTATTTATCAACCTTTAATTAAATCACAAGGATTCTCATCAATCAAGAATATAAATTCATTACAACCAACAATCCGTACGAAGTCAAGCCACAATAAACCTTGCCAAGCAATGATTCATATCCGATATTGCCATGGTCATTTAGTTCGATTAAATAAATTCACAACTCTTTTTCGTCATTTGTTACACAGCCCTTAGCACATAGATATATTCACACATTTGGGTTCTTTTCCATTATTTTATACCAACATATTCAAGCACTTAACGAACCTGGCACATGATATAGTAATCACAAGGAAATCATCTTTCACAAATTCAATTAACATGGTAATCGACTAAGAGAATCAGAGAATGAAATCTTACACCTCAATACGTCAAAACTATCAATTCACATGTACTCAGCCAGAACTTATACTAAAGGCTCAGACACCAACAAGGTGACTCTACGAAGATTAAAGTTAGCCATACATACCTTGTGTCGAATTTCCCCTTTAATTTCTATCACAATTCACCGAACCGTCTAGCACCATCAATCTAATCCACAATGCGACATATTTCACTTTGAATTAGGAATCTTGAATTCAATTGGGCATTTTACCAAACACCATGTGACCCCTTAGATTACTAACCCCTTTTTTAGTGAAATATTACTTTAACTAGCTTCCCTTTACAAGGTCATGGAAAATTGTTCACATGCATGCAAAGTTTCAACTTTTCATTTTCAAGAACTAACCTATGTGTGTTTTATTCATAACCAAAATTTGAGAATTAAAGGGAAATGGGGTGAAGACTTCACTCAAATGACTTACCTCTTTGAGTGAAGGAGATGACAATAACTCGATAATTTCCGAGCTTGAGTGACGTTTGAAGAATCTATTTGGGGAAGATGGGGACTTCTCACTCTAGAACCCACTCTCACTTCTCCCTATTTTGATCAGATGCATGTTAAAAATGAAGGGGAGGGGTGTTTTATTAAACTGAGGGTCGGGTTTTAAATTTAGAAAATAGGAGCCCCGACACAGGAATGCGGTCAGGAATGCGATCGTATTCCTGCTATGCGGTCCGCATTCCTGTCGCATCCATGGCCCTCAAATGGGCCAAAATTCGAAAACAATCTTCCCAGGTATGCGACCACTATGCGGTCCGCATACCTATTATGCGATCGCATAGTGCGTCGCATAACCTCCGTCGAAAAAACCATGGGGCAAGAATGCGACAACTATGCGGTCCGCATACCTATTATGCGATCGCATAGTGCGTCGCATAACCTCCGTCGAAAAAACCATGGGGCAAGAATGCGACAACTATGCGGTCCGCATACCCAAAATGCAATCGCATTCTAGGTCGCATAGTTGTCCTTAATTCAGATAGTAGACTGTCCGGGTATGTGACTACTATGCGGTCCGCATACCTGTTATGCGATTGCATAGTGCATCGCATAACGCGCAATTCCTGGAAAATTTTATCTTTTAAGCTTTGGGATACTTTTTACTCAAAATGGGTCCGTTTTAAGAATTCTTACAGTTATAACAACACAGGGACCTATTCGGGCATTATTTTAGAAATGAAATATTACGGGTCTTTACATGTTGGCTCCTCGGCTCTTACGCGTCGGCCCTTAGGCACTTTTAGTTAACCGTTTAGGGCTAGTCTTCAAGTCAGATTTTGACTTGAGCTCACCGACCCTTAGGTTTTTCGAATTAGCCCAGAGGCTTTTCAAGCGGGCATTTAGGATTTTAAGCATAAGGTCAATGCGACCTTTAATCGGCCTGTAGGCTTTTTGATGTTGGCCCGGAGGCTCCTATGCGTTTGCCCTTAGGCATTTTTGTTAACCTTTTTGGGCTCAGTCCTCGAGTCGGGTTACGGCTCGAGCTCATCGACCCTCAAGTTTTGAGTTAGCCCTGAGGCTTTTTAAGCTGGCGCCAAGGCTCTTACGCGTTAGGTTGGTATGACCTTTAGCGTGGCTATATTTTTCCCTCGTTAAAGACTTATTTGAAGTTTTTCTGTTCGTTCTACTCTTCGAAGACTGGATGAGAACCTCGATTACGAGTCGTTATGTGACGATAAATGAGCACCTCGGAAGGTTTTTGCCCTATGGATTAATTGTCTCGAAGCCTTTCGATTGTTTGGAGCTGACATGAACATGACCGAAGCTCTTTTTGCATATGTCGAGGGTAGCCTGATTTAAGCGATTCATTCCGAAGTAACTTCGAAGCATTTGATTTTTTGGCGATGGTCAAGCGTCCCCGACTCGCGTTAGTCTGGCCGAAGCCTATAGACCATAGTCGTTATGTTTGGCTGTAGCATATCGACTGGAGTCGTTGTGTTTGGCCGTCTATTGACTGGAGTCGTTGTGTTTGGCAAGATCCTTTAGTCCCCGAGTGAGGTATCCTCGTCGTCTATATTCAAGGGTATGCCTTTTTACGGGTCTTACAAGTTCGAATATATAGCCTTGGCTTTAAAATCGGGATTGTGCCTTTTACAAGGTCATGTGATTTGGACTTACCTTACTTGAAGTCTTACAATTTTGATCATGCCCGTAGGACTTACAATTTCGATCATGCTCGTAGGAATTACAAATTTAATGCCGCCACACAGAGGCCTTTTGGGCTCGAGGTTGCCCACTTGGGGTATTATGGCCTCGATTCTTCGGCGGCAGTCCCCGAGTGTCCGAAAATGGTTTAGCTCTAGAGCCATTTCTTATGATAAAAATTTCTTTGAAAGCACAAAGCCTTGTATAAAAGATGCTCCTTTTATTACTTGGTACAAGTATTCATATTTTCACCGCCGAGGGATCGATTGTTCTATGCGGACACGGTTCATTTGACCATTTGGCCCGATACATAATTTTCCTATCGAGACTCTCTTCGACGTCTTTCTTCGGTTTTACCGAGGAGGCAACCTCCCGTGGGGATGCCCCCCGGTATTCGAAGTTGATTGGAGAGGAGCCTTGAATACTTGTTTGAGTTCTCCTTGGGTAGCGTATAGATGTTGCCTTGTTAAAAACCTTGGCGGTAAAACCCTTTTTAGGGATAAAACTTGATTGAAGGAACAGAGTGCAACACATGCTTTAAAACCCAGGGGTCTTTTGAAGTTGAAGGATGTTTCGATGTCTTCCATCAGATATCTGCAGAAGTTTAGCTCGGAACATGTGAATGAAAATAGGAGCGTAGTCTTACCTTAGCAGTAGTAGTGCTTGAGCATTGATATGTTCCAATTTCTTGGGAGTTGTTCACCTTTCGTTGTGCCAAGTTTGTATGACCCTTTGCCGATTACTCCGAGGAACGGTACGATCCTTCCTAGCTCGGGCCTAGATTTCCCTCATTGGGGTTTTGACTGTTTAAGGTGACTTTCCTTAGGACCAAGTCCCCGACTCTGAAATGTCGGAGATTTGTTCTCCTGTTATAGTATATTCGATTCTTTATTTTTGAGCAGTTATTCGGACCAATTAAGCTTCTCGCTTCTCATCTAATAGTTCGAGGCTTGCAGTCATTGCCTCGTTGTTTGAACTCTTTGTAGCATGCCAGAACCTGGCACTCGCCTCCCAGACCTCAACCGGTATCAAAGCCTCAGACCCATACACCAGAGAGAACGGCGTCTCTCATGTGATCGATTTTGGGGTTGTTCGATACGCCCATAGGACTTCAGCTAGCATTTCCCTCCATCTGTATTTTGCATTTTCTAACTTCTTATTCAAGTTTTAAATGGTGGTTTTGTTCGTGGATTCGTCTTGGCCGTTTGCATAGGGGTGATAGGGTGTAGACATGATCCTTTTGATCTTATTGTCCTCGATGAACTTTGTCACTTTGCTTCCGATGAACTGCTTTGCGTTGTCGCAGGTTTTCTTGGAGGGGATCCCAAATCGACATAGGATATGGTCCCATATGAAGTTAATGACTTATTTTTCTCTTATCTTCTCGAAGGCCTGCGCTTCAACCCATTTTGAGAAATAATCAGTCATAAATAGAATAAACCTAGCTTTACCTGGTGCCGTTGGTAGGGGTCCAATGATGTCCATCCGCCATTTCATGAACGGCCACGACGACAAGACTGAATGTAGTTTTTCACCGGGTTGGTGAATCATGGGTGCGAATCATTGGCATTTGTCGCATTTTCGGACGAATTCCTTACCGTCTTTTTCTATGATGTCCTAATAATAACCTGCTCTGATCCCCGTTCGGACTAGAGAATCGGCGCCAGAGTGATTTCCGCATGTACTCTCATGGATTTCTCGGAGCACATAATCTGTGTCACCCGGTCCCAGGCAAACCGTCAGGGGTCCGTCGAAAGTCCTTTTATACAAAGTTCCATTTTCGTCGAGTGAGAATCGAGCTGCTTTGGTACGTAGGGCCCTCAACTCTTTTGGGTCCGCGGGTAACTTTCCACTTCTCAGATAGTCGACGTATTTATTTCTCCAATCCCATGTCTGACTAGTGGAGTTAATTTCGGCATGGCCGTCCTCTATTACTGATTTGGATAGCTAGATAACGGCCCCGGGAAGTATGTCATCTTTATCGACGGATGATCCAAGATTTGCGAAGGCGTCGGCCTCGCTATTTTACTCTCAAGGTATATAGGTCAGGGTCCACTCTTTGAAATGATGCAATATGACTTGGGCTTTGTCTAAGTACATTTGCTTCATGTCTTCTCAAACCTAGCAGTTCCCACTTACCTAGTTCACTACCAAGAGGGAATCCTATTTTGCTTCGATGATTTCGGCTCCTAGGCCTCTGGCCAATTCCAGACCTGCAATCATAGCCTCGTACTCGACTTTCTTGTTAGTCAATTTTGCAGTCTTTATAGATTGTCTAATCATGTCGCCCGTAGGTGACTTTAGAACTATGTCGAGCCCGGACCCTTTCACGTTTGAGGCACCGTCGGTGAACAGGGTCCATACCCTCGAACATGTGCCTATTTTTAGCAGAAGTTCTTTCTCTACTTCAGGCACTAGGGCAGGCGTAAATTCAACCACGAATCTGCCAAAATTTGGGATTTAATAGCCCCTCGGGGCTGATACTCGATATCATACCCCTCGAGTTTGATGGCCCATTTGGCCAGTCGTCCTGATAACTAGGGTTTGTGCAATATACTTCGAAGGGGGTACGTTGTTAGAACACAAATGCGATGGCATTGAAAATAAGGCTTTAACTTTCGAGATGCACTAATTAATGCAAGGGCTAATTTTTCTAGAAGAGGGTACCTGGTTTCGGCATCGCCCAAGGTCTGACTCACATAGTAAACAGGGAATTGTGTACCTTGTTCGTCTCGAACTAGCACACCACTTAACGCTACCTCGGCACAACCATATATAGATACAGTGTTTCATCCTCCTTTTCGGTGTGGAGTAAAGACGGGCTTGATAGATACCGCTTCAACTCCTGTAAGTCATGTTGGCACTCCAGAGTCCATTCGAAGCTATTTTTATTTTTTAGCAAGGAGAAGAAATGATGGCTCTTGTCCGACGACCTTGATATGAATCGGCCCAAGGCTGCTATCCGCCCGGTCAGCCGCTGCACTACCTTAACGTTATTTACCACCGTGATCTCTTCAATGGCTTTGATTTTGTCGGGGTTGATCTCAACCCCCTGTCTGAAACCATAAAGCCTTAAAATTTGCCTGAACCCACCTCGAAGGCACACTTCTCGGGGTTGAATTTCATGTTGTAGCTTCTGAGAATGTCGAATTTCTCTTACAAATGAGTCAAATGGTCCTCTGCGCGCAGGGACGTAACTAGCATATCATCAATGTATACTTCCACGGATTTGCCTATTTGATGTTTGAACATTTTATTAACTAGTAGTTGATACGTGCCCCCGCATTTTTTAGCCCGAAGGGCATCACATTGTAGCAGTACGTACCATACTTCGTGATGAATGAAGTATTTTCCCTATCCTCAGGGTTCATCTGAATATGATTATACCCCGAGTAGGCATCGAGAAAGGTGAGGATCTCTTGGCCGGCCGTGGCATCAATCAAGCGATTGATGTTGGGCCATGGGAATGAATGTTTGGGGCATGCCCTATTTAAATCTTTATAATCTATACATATTCTTAGCTTATTCCCCTTTTTGGGGACTACAACCCTATTGGCCAACCAATCGGGGTACTTCACCTCCCTAATAGACCCTATTTTGAGGAGCTTTGTTACCTCGTCCTTGATTAATGCATGTTTTACCTCGGACTGAGGTCTTTTTTATTACTTTATCGGTTTGAACCTGGTATCGAGGCTCAGTCGATGGGTGGTTATTTCCGGCGGGATCCCTGTCATGTCTAAATGGGACAAAGCAAAGCAGTCGATGTTAATAATAAGAAATTGAATGAATTTTCTCCTGAGTTCGGGGGTTAGTCTCGTTCCCGGGTATACCTTTTGATCTTGGAGATGTTCGACCAGAACAACTTGCTCCAGTTCTTCAACCGTCGATTTAGTTGCATCCGATTCTTCGGGGGAAACGAAGGTTCGGGGGGTTAGGAAATCTTCCTCGTCGTCCTCCGGGGGTATGTTTGCCCTCAGGTTCCCTTTAAGGTAGAGGACTTGGTTGTTGGTTCCTCGCCGTGAACCGCGAACATTTCCCTTGCTGCATGCTGCATGCTGCATGTTGCATGTTGATCCCCACATACTGTCTTTATACCATCCTTTGTTGGAAATTTTATCATTTGATGAAGAGTTGATGGCACTGCCCTTATGTTGTGTATCCATGGCCTCCCGAGCAACGCATTGTACCTCATGTCACCTTCAATGACATGGAATTTGGTATTTTGAACCGTACCAAACATGTTGACCGGGAGGGTGATCTCCCCCTTTGTTGCTTCGCCGGCCATATGAACCCATTGAGGACTCGTGAGGTGGGTACAATTTGATTGAGCAGTCTGAACTGCTCCACCATCTCCGACCTGATCACGTTGGCCGAACTACCTGGATCCACGAGTACACGTTTAATTTGAATGTTATTCAAGAGGAAAGAAATTACCAGCGCATTGTTGTGTGGTTAAGACAAGACCTCGAAATCCTCTTCACTGAATACAAGGGTGACTTAGAATATGCGGCCCCGAATTTGCCCTGCTGTTGCAGCGGATATTTATGTCCGCTTGATCACGGGTCCTTGAGGAACGTCATTCCCTCCGATTATCATATGGACGACCACCTGTGGTTTTTCTGTTCCGCTTTTTCGAGCTGTTTTTCTTTCCTGAAGGTGATTTACATTTCGGCCGCTGATGAATTCTTGGAGGTACCCTTTTCTAACTAACCACCTTTTATATGGGTTGCTTCCTCTCGGAGTTGCCTGCAATCTTTTGTCCTATGACCGTGCGTACCGCGAAACTCGCACACCGGGTTAGGGTTCCTTTGCGAAAGGTCTGATAGTATGGTCTTAGGTCACCTGGTGCTTTGATTTCACCCATGACCGATACGATGTATGAAACACCAATGCAGAAGTCGTACTTGGTCGATCGGAGTACTTTCGCCGGCCCTGTGCGCCTGCTAAACCCAGCTTTGTTCACTAGCCTTTGAGGATTTCGATTTCGATCTATCCTTTGATAGATTTGGGGCGTGTTTCCTCTTACGGTGTTTATTCGATTCTCAATGTACGGTCAATACATTTCCTTACATGACATCGGCTCTCTCTCTAGGAACCTTGACTATATCCTCTCGGTGAGGCCCTCGAGCATTCTCATTACAGCGGAATTGGCTGCTGACCCGTTGTTGCTCGACCTCAATGGTACCTTCTAGACTCGAGGGGCCGTTCCTGGTGCCATTGCGCTCGACGTATTTTGATGGTTCTGCAGTTGAGTAATTTCTACTTGTTGTGCCTGGAGCATTTCAAGAATCACGTGAAGGCTGACTCCTCTTTTCCTTTAAGTGAGGGTTCCCCCTGCTTCATGTTGGCCTTCTCGGCGTGCGCTCCTGTTACTTTGTGAGCTGATATCAGGATTTTTCAATGGTACACCAGCACCTAAAACAGTCACACCATTCTCCGCATAGTCCTCAGAGCCGTTGTTTTCGTGTGCATTCACGGAGTTAGACATTTTGACCTGAAATCCAAGATCCTTTGGACAAGAAAAAGTGTGAAGAGTAACTTGCGTATTTCAGTGAACCAACACTAAAACAATCACTATTATTTTTTTCCCCACGGTGGGCGCCAAACTGCTTACCTTGAAAATGGTAATTACAATTAAATTTGATTATGTGGTTCTAAAAATATGTGATTTATTTATATGCTAGTTGTTAAGCAATAGAGGCTAAGAGTGAGTGAAATAAATGAGATAAGAATGATATGAAATAAAAAATAGGCAAACGAGACTGCCTCAGGTCGGGGGCTCCGAGACGGCCGAGATGAGTCCTCCAGGTCGAGGCTCGGGGCTAATGATGAATGGTCGATGGAGCTATAACAGTTATGTGGGTCTTGAAGGAGGCTATTTATAATCAATGATGAATAATAAATGAAGAACAATCAATGAAATACAATAAATATAAGTAACGAATCAGTAAAGAAACAATAGAGGATGTTTGAGTTAGAGAGCAGAGAATGTTCTTGTTCCTTGTATTGAATATCGTGTTTGCAAAAAATTATAAGGGTCCCCTTTATATAGGAAGGGGAATCCCAACATAGTACATAAGCATATATTACAAAGATATGTAGTTGGTACAACTATTTAATGCCACTGTACGGACTTGCACTATTCTTTGCAGACTTGGTCGCCTTCGCCCTCGTGCCGCTTGCTTATGACAGTCACTGACATGCATCACCCCGAGGTCGAACATAGGGAACACTCGGGGTCAGGCCTCGAGCTATACCTCTAGCCTTCTACGGATGGGCTACGGAACACCATAATAAATATAAAATTGGTCTCTCCGAGTTTAGCTGTATAAAAGGTGGTACTGCAGGTACCCTCCCTGGAATAGAATATCTTGGCTCATGTATAGGGTTTTTTAAATGTATACACGTACCCCTTTACGTTGGGCCCTCTCGACTGAGTCGTGCTCGAGTTTTTTAGGAGATATCGGGTCACCGTGGCATAGGTTCACCCATCATTTTTGAGGATAGTGTTGATGATAAGGTTCTTTGCGGAGAAAGCCGGGATATAGTTCACCCTCAGCCATCTCGGGGTGACAGTCGGCGACAGTCCCCGAGACATCAAAAGTGTTTGGATCTGGAGCCGTTTCTCTTGAAAATAGCAAACTCCTTTGAAGTGCAAAGTGTTTTTGTGGAAAAGTATACTCCTTTGATTACTTGGTACAAGTATACATAGCTTTATCCGTCGAGGGTTTGATTATTCTACGCGGACATGACTCATTTGACCGTTTGGCCCGATACACCAAACTCCTATCGAAACCCTTTTTGGCTCATTTTGATTTTTTTGAGAAGGTGATATCTCGGGGGATGCCCCCAGTATTCGAGGTTAATTTAAGAGAAGCCTTGAATACTTGTTGAGTCCTCCTTAGGTAGTATATAAATGCTGCCTCGTTAAACACCTCATCGGTAAAACCCATTTGGGATAAAATATGATCTAAGGGAAAAAGTGTGCAACACATGCTTTAAAACCTAAGGTCTTCGAGCTGGAAGGTGCTTCGATTATTCTAGTTGGGCACCTGCACATAGATTAGTGTAAAATGTAAATGAAAAGGGGGACATTTTTATCTCATTAGTGATGGCATTTGAGCCTCGATATGCTTCAACTGCTTGTTCTGAGGACGCGGTACGGTCCTCCACACATTCATTCGGGTGCAGCTGGGAATGAAGCTTGCTATTTCCACTTGGTTGTTTGCCTATCCTTTGGCTTCTTCGATGTAGAATGTGTCAATGTTTGTGCCACATCGTGCACCGCGAACATCTCTTTTGCCGCACGTTGTTCCCCATTTATTGTTTTTATTCCGTTCTTCATTGGAAACATCATCATTTGATGAAGGGTTGATGGTACTGCCCTCATGCAGTGTATCCATGGCTTTTCGAGCAAGGCGTTGTACCTCATGTCCCCTTTTATGACATGAAACTTGGTATCTTAGGTTGTTCTGGTTATGCTGACCGGGAGGATGATCTCCCCTTTCGTTGTCTCGCTTGCCATGTTGAATCCGTTGAGTACTCGAGAGGCGGGACGATCTTGTCGAGCAGTCCGAGCTACTCCATCACCCACGACCTGATTATGTTGACCGAGCTACCTGGATCCTAAAGCACACGTTTAATTTGAAATGTATTCACAAGAAAAGAAATTACCAACGCGTCGTTATGAGGCTGAGACAGGGTCTCGATGTCCTCTTCGCTGAATGTGAGAGCATCCTCGGGTATTTAACCTCGAGTTTGCTTTTCCTTGGTGATGGATATTTTTGTTCGTTTGACCATGGGTTCCTATGGGACGCCGATTCCTCCCATGATCATGTGGATGACATGTTGTGGCTCTTCCGTTTCATTTTTCATGTTCGCCTCTCTTTCCCGAAATTGATTTTTAGCTCGATCGCTGAGGAGCTCTTGGAGGTGCGCTTTGTTGATTAGTCGGGCTACTTCTTCTCGGAGTTGTCTTCAATCTTCGGTCCTATGACCGTGTGTGCCATGAAATTCGCACACCATGTTAGGACTCCTTTGCGACGGATCTGATAATATGGGTTTTGGCCACCCGACCTCTTTGATTTTACATATGGTCGATACGAAGTCCGAAACATTGATGTTGAAGTTGTGCTAAGATAATCGGGGTACCTCCACTGGTTCTGTGTGTCATGTCAAAACCGGCTCTGCTCACGGGTCCTCGAGGAGTCTGTCCTCGATCTGCCATACGGTCGTTTCGAGGTATGTTATGCCTTGGGGCGTTTCTTCAATCTTCAGTGTATGGTTTGTACCTTTCCTTGTTTGGTTTGATCCTTTGCTAGGAGCCTGCTAGGATATACTAAGCGCGAGGGGGCTCCTAGTTGGACCTCCTTGTATACGATCGAAACCGGGAAGGCCGATTTCTACGTCTGGCACAGCATAAGGTGGCATATTTGCATAATTTCCAGGATGTGGTCCGAAGCCCGGCGTCAGGCATTCCCACAATCCCACCTTAAGGAAGTACAAGTTGGGTATCGACGCAAGAAGCCAACATAGAGATCGAGGCAGGGTTCCGTGACAAAGTACAATATCGTACTTGAGCATTAAATAGCAGTACCAATTGTGAATCTTTGCAATTAATGTTTATGTACTATGTTGAGACTCCCCCTCTTATAAAAAGGGTATCCTTGTCATTTTGTAGGAGACACGCAATACATTGAATACAAGACACAAGAACATTATCTATTCCTCTTTATTAGCTCGTTTACTTGCATTTATTGTTTTCTTTTACTTGTTCTTCATTTATAGCTTATTATTGATCATAAATAGTGTACTCAAGGCCTATAAGCCTGTTATAGCTCCATCGGGGACTGTATAGCCGTATCAAGTGGTCGAGGGTGAAGCTCATTCCCTCAACCTAATTAAAGAAGTGTCGAAGCATATATACGATCCTATAGAAAAAGGGATATATTTCCGAGAGTTACCCAGTAATGACAGCAGAAATCCAATATGATCGGGTCAATCGACGGTGGGGAGGAGGAATCTATGGGACCAAGTGTGAAAGGGTACGTATAGATGCTGAGGAAACCAGCTTTATAAGTAGTTATATCTTTCTCAGGCCTGGGGATCTCAATGAGCGTTGTCTCCCCCCAGCCACAATCAAATCTTACTCTCTCAACATTTGGAATTATACTGATATACCTAGATACATGCTCGCATCGACCCGGTTTGTTAGGAGGGTAATCGATGGTGAGGTCGGAGATCATCTCAAAATCACCACGGATACACTCTCTATCCTCGGTGGCTTCTTCGACTTGTCTTTGGACGTACACACGGGGGAAGAAGCGTCCCCTCTTTGAGGGACCGTCTTGGAAGTCTTAGCCATGACTAGATCAGGTTCTACGAAAAAGGGGAAGAAAAGATAAATTTGAAGAAAAGGGATAAGTACAAAGGAAACATTAAAATCCCGAGGTTGGAAGTAAAAGTGCGGCAGGCATGTGGATCCGGTATTTATAGTGAAGACATAGGCAACATCTGGGGAAATCGAAAAGATTGGATCATTAGCGGGTTGTGGGTCTTCTGGACGATCGTACTGACAACGACCTCGCGCATTCTTTTGAGGGAGGTCATTAAATGCTCTGGTGAGCTGACCCCACGACGGACACATCAAGGAATGCGCACTCAAGAACATTTCTTATCATTTTACTCTAAGAAATGCGGGGACTATCTGTATACGGTCGAAACCGGGAAGGCCGATTTCTACTTCTGGCTAGCATAAGGTGGCATATTCACATAATTTTAGGATGTGGTACGAAGCCCGGCATCAGGAGTTCCCACAATCCAACCTCGAGGCAGTACAAGTTGGGGATCGATGCAAGAAGCTAGCACAGAGATTGAGGCAGGCAGTTCTGTGACAAAGTACAGTATCGTACTTGAGCATTAAATAGCAGTATCAATTATGAATCTTGGAAATTAATTCTTATATACTATGTTGATTGTAAGGCCCCGAAAAAAGTTTTGCTAAGCAATATAGGATTCGGGGTGCCAGGTAGACTAATTGTAATATTTTATGTGCTTTAATTATAATGTAAATGAATTGGATGTGGTGGATAAGTGTATGAGTCATACAATAAGTAATTCGAGGTCCAAGGGGAAGCCTAAGGCTAGGCCAAATGGGAGAATTCCATAATAGACTAAAATTCCCAAGGTATTTGCACTAGTACACACTTTGAAGGATCATATCTAATTATTTATAAAGTTTTATGTGATGAATAACCTATCAAATGAAAGGTCTTCGAGTCTAGTTTACAACTCTTCAAACCGTTCTTCTTTTGTACATCCTGAAAAAATGCGATCCTATGTCAAATCTGCGATTGCATTCCTGTCGCATTGTTGACTCTACGATCGCAGACTAGGCCAGCGTAGCCCAGTTTTGGGCACCGATTTCGCGATCCATTTTGCGGCAAGCATTCTTGTTCTGCGGTCCATTCTGCAATCGCAGACCCTGTTCCGGAGACTTATTTTTCCTATTTTTATAACCTGACCCCATTTTCATAAATAGGTTTAAGGGTTTCATTTAGGGTCATTTTCTACTGATTTTAGAGAGAAATAAAGCATATAGATATAGAAAGAAGGGGCCTAACTTCATAATCATCCAAACCTTTCTCAAGTCTTCAAGAATCAGGAAAGATAACCATAGATTGTCCTCCATCCGGTTAAGTCCTACTTCCAAACATTCCATACAAGAGGTTAATGGTTCAAATATGTGGTGGGGGTTATAAATAGGCCATGCATGTGGGACTAAGTTGTAGTATGTGACGTTAAAGAACTTATTTGGGTAGTTCATGATAAAATTGGTTGAGGGAAGAAGGAATTACCATTTCTAAACCTTGAAGTCTACTTCACATGTTAGGTGTTTGATGAAATTCCTAAGAGTGTTACACCATGGGTAATCTTCCAAATTATTAACCGATTTCCGCTATCTCCTTATAGATTGTTATGGCTATAGGTGTTGGTGTATTGTCTAATCTTAAGGAAAACCTCTTTGAGTTATGTATGGCTAACTTTAACCCTTGTAAAATCCCTCTTGTTATGGCAAGCATACGGTATGTGTACTTATATGAAAATATGTGAATTGACTGTCAAGTTGATTGCCACCCCACTGTGTTAGATGAGATTTTGAATTGTGACTTGGCGTGCCTACCTTATTATGTGCAAAGATGGTAGTTGTTTAAAGTTATTGATATGAAGCATTGTAAATAAGTTAAACGGTTATGGCAACACCTTGTGCATAAATTGCTGCTTGATGAAAGTTTGGGGTGCCTTGAGCCCAAGTAAATGAATTGTTAAATGTGAATTTGTGATCCTTGAAAGGAAGGCCCATGTGATTAAATTGTTTGGTGTTGTTGTTGAATTTGTGATCCTTGAAAGGAAAGTTCTTATAATGAAATTGTTTGTTGTTGTTTCTGTTGTGATGAAATTATTGGTGGTGTTGTTATGAAATATAAATTGTCAGGCGGGGTCGGGTTGCGCGCCGCAACACGAAGTAATAAGGTGTGGGTTGTGGTGATAAGGGTGACCGAGGTAATAAGTGTGGCTGAGTTAATAAGGGTGGAAAAGTGATCTTTATCACTATTGATATGAAATTGATGAAACTCGTGAATAT